>QMIH01000399.1:59807-75952 GCA_003987875.1 Clarias batrachus | reverse complement strand
TAATTTGTTTTATTTTGACTTTATATTTTAAATAAATTATTTTTATGTATTTATTTTTTTGGGCTGGATCGAATAATTTGAGTTTCCATTATTTCTTAAGGGAAAATACAATTTGGTTTACGAGTGTTTTAATATACAAGTCTGCTTCTGGAACGAATTACATTCGTAATCCAAGGTTCCGCTGTACTAAATTAGGGAGAAAATCAGGGGAAATCCAAAAAGAAATTTAATAAATAAAGGTAGATTTTTTTTTAATTTTACTCTCTGTTGTTCTGTACAATCAAAAGTCCCAGTTTGACTTGAACACCCCTTACAGACTTAATATATTGCTGAGTTATATTTTTGTCCCCATTTTTTTCATTAGCAGTGGCATTTATTGCGCATAACTGACTGAAATATGATACAGATCACAAAATGTGTGTTTTCTATACCAGCAGCTCTGACAGTTGTTCCACTCCATATAATAAATAAACTTATAATACACAGAATAATAAACATTTTTATACTCAACAGTGAAAAAAATGAATAACCGTTGATTTAGTGAGGTTCTTCTGTGAGGGGAAGTTTTTATTTAACATTAATGGAAAAAGTCTTCAGAAGAGTCGGGAAGTTTTTCACCGTGAGTAAGTCGTCAGGATCGAGGACTGTGTGCTTTCTGCTTTGTCAGTAAATTGTTAAGGTTTTTTTCTTTGTTGTTTTACTTCAAGAGAAGGAAAAGAGAGCCTGCTGAGGGGCTGACTATTTATAGCTGCTGTAATATAAGTAATAAAAGAGAACAAACTAGTTTCCAAAACATTAAAGTGACAGAATGTACAGATATAATTGCTGTAAATTGTAGTGTAAGAGGAATAAACATTCTTTTTAATATGAACGTTTTGAACTGAGTGGGTGGCCGCAGTAATTCTGCATTACACCATGCCATAGTTTCCTATAACCAAAGTTTTATGCAAGTTACACAAATCCTGTACTTGAGTAAAAGTAGAGATTACCTAGGGCAAATATTACTCAAGTAAAAGTAAAAGTCTACCTCTTACGTGTATACTTGAGTAAAAGTACAGAAGCCTTTTTCCATCTTAAAAAATCTCTCTCTGATTTTAAACATGCTGTTTCCATCACTGTCTGCAACCAGCGTCGCTTCTGATTTCAAACACCTTTTTATTAGTTAGGTGTGTCTCGAAGGAAAGATGGGTAACGCAATTGCCATTTCAAATACTATGCCCCACTGTGGTTAGCTAATGCAACACCATGCATAAATTTAAAAAACATGCAAATGTGTATTTTTATGAGTAAAAGTACAGGTATTTGCTGTTCTTTCGATCGGAGTAAAAGTTATAAAGTATCTTCAAGTACAAATACATGAAATATGTACTTACAGGAAGTACAGTGATGAGGTACATATACTCAGTTTCCTCCCACCTCTGACTATAACAGCACGCATCATACCAACGTTTTATTTCTTACTGATTGCCGCTATTGATGCACATGCAAAATCCCTGTGCAAAAGTCTAGTGGAACAAATAACACAGACTACAGAATAAAAGTAAACTGGTGTTCACTGCCAGAATGAAAAATAGCCCAGAGAGCAAGTTATCACTGACAGTTATAATTGGTAAAAAAATAAAAAATAAAATAAATAAAAGGCCTGACCTTGGGCACGGTGTTTATTGCCTGTATTCGTTTGTATTCTCAGTGAAGAGATTGAATCCCCTGATGGATTTACTGACT
This sequence comes from Clarias batrachus, assembly GCA_003987875.1. Lineage (NCBI taxonomy): Eukaryota > Metazoa > Chordata > Actinopteri > Siluriformes > Clariidae > Clarias > Clarias batrachus. Next base: position 74,227 of record QMIH01000399.1, on the reverse strand, counting down.
GCATTTCATCCTCATGTCTCCAAACTCTTTTGATATGTGCCTTTTCTCAGCTTTTTTTAGACTGATTTTTGCTTTGTAATGTGCCAATTTCATTTTTTTTTCCCTTGCAATTTTTTTTTACCTCTTGAAATAGATGTGGGTTTTTCATAGAAGGAGCCATCAGCCCAGAAAATGTGACAATTTTCTTTAAAAAAAAAAAAAATTGTTAGAAATGATGTAGCTGTCTCTTACAGACAGAAAGCATGTTGGTTAACAAGGTAAAATGTTTAGTCAGTGGTATAGTGGAGTTTAATATATGGAGATAGCAGTTTAAAGGTCTGATGATTTACTATTTGTTTAACAGGTTAGCCAAGGTCTCAGTCAGTTTATGCTCCAGCTGAAATACATATTGCATATTTTATACCTTCTTTTTGGCTTTTTTGGAAAAGTAGGGAATGTTTTTGTTAACACACACACAGACACAGGAGGCTCATCAGAATGTCTAGAAATGACTAAAAAGTGACCTTCTTTAAAGGTCATGTATTATAGTCCTTTAAATAAGTTATAATAAGTCCCACAGGTCTCTTAAATGTATTTGCTAATTTCCTCACTGAAATACCACTCAGATCACTTACAGATGCACTCTGTTTCTATGTCCGTAGCATTAAATGCATTTGAACTACTGCCCCTCATGGCCCCTTGTGAAAGTGCCTGTTACGCCTGCATCGTTATAGATAAACGCCAAGCCAAGCTCTCACCATCCAAAAGACTACTCTGATAAAATTGGCTTGAAAAGTTTCTCACACACACTCGGCCACATTCTGAATGTTTCTTAGAATAATGAGCCTGGCAACTTATCAATATGGCTAACCCAGAGTTGAACTGTTCCACTATGAGAAAGCAGTCTGATGTGAAGTGGTTAGCACACACATACACACAAGTTTATTTTTGTACCTGCTAGACAAATAGTGGAAATTTCAAAACTATGAAATAACACATATGGAATTAGGTAACTAAGTAACAACAACAATAAAAGACAGTTGTTGTTTTTTTTAGACATGAAAGTCAGCTGTTCTGGAAGCGTTTGCATTTGCAGAACCCATCGAGCTCCATGATGAAACTGTCTCTCATGAAGACCTTCCCAGGAAAGCAAGACCAAAGCTTACCTCTGCTGCAGAGGAGACGTTCATTTAGAGTCACCAGCCTCAGAAATCACCAATTAACACCAAACAGCACCTCAGATTGAAGCCGATATGAAGCTTTACAGAGCATGAGTAGCAGAAACATCTCAATATCAACTGTTCAAATGAGATTACTGTATATTTTGGACGCCTTCAGCATTGTTTTACAGTGTAGAAAGAAAAACAAATCAGGCTGGATACCAAATCAGAGGAGGGTGCTTATTTTGTTCCCTTYTTAGTATTATAATAAGTCTTGTTCTCAGACTTATTGATGAAAGACCACTACCCTGCATATGGGCCGTCCAGGACAGAAGTTGAGAACCAATGTCAGTTTTGGAGGTAAAGAAAATACCAGAAAGATTACCTGATGGTCACCTGATTGCTTACCAGATTACCTGATACTTTCTCCCACAGATATAAAGAGTAACCTAGCAACTGATTGCTTCTGTTCTGCTGATTATTTTTTATTTTTTATATGCAGTTTGTTGCGGTGGACTTGTGCGTGTGTAAATGGACGAAGAAAATAACAAGGATATTAATTTGCAGATGTTTGATTCGTTGTTATAAAGTGATTGCCTCAGACAGCGCACAAATATGCGATTCCTTCTGGATTTGGTGGCGTCTGCTAGCATTAGCGTTAGCTCATTCAGCGCTTTTGGTGAAAATGATGCAATGCTACGGACTACGCTGTGCTTTACGCTTCATAAAATGATAACGTTATCCAATAATGACATTTCGAGTGTCCTAATTAATAGCTATCTAACTGCTGGAGTTGAACAAAAGCATTACGATAGTGTAAAAAATCAAGTTCCACACACACACACACACATACACAGTAGTAGTAGAGCCTTGGAACTTGGAAGCATTTACTAAGATGACAAAATGGTGTTTAAGATGGCGTAACATTATCGTATGATTTCTTGCTGAAAGTGTTTACCATCTTGTAAGTAACGTCCTTTTTGCTGATCAGAGGTGTGCGGGACCCTGATGGACACGTCATATAGTGAACTGCAAAAGGTTCATATACAGAAACGGCGCACACCTACAGTAGTGACCAATCAGAACCCAGGCTGTTTTATCATAAATAAAATGCTGTTTGTTTCACGGACGTTTCACGTTATTTAATTCAACTATAGAAAGATAAAATTTACATTTATAAGAGAAATGCTGATGAGAATGTTGGCAGGCCTGGAAAATGGTGAACTTCATGCTTCAAGCACTTCAAGGATGTGCCTTAATGTTATTTTTGTATGAAAGCACATCGCTAAATGTTTAAATCCTAAYTTAGCTGTCAGGCCTTAAGACACTGTGAGAACATTGCCCCGCAGATATGAAAACATCGTTTTTGTTAGCACTCTGAACATGCAGATGAGAAAGAAGGCATTACTCGGAGAAAAGGCGAGGGCTTTTTTTATTTTATATACAGTATAATATAAAACCCTCTCTTTCTCTCCGGAGGCCGACGGCACGTCCTGGAGTCAAGTCGCTCCCCCTTGCTTGCTTTTATTCTCTCTTTTATTCTCTTGTACACTTGTAATTGTACGTTAGAGCTGGAACACGCAGGGCTGCCTCGGGAAGATCAATTAGTGCCTAGAAAAGGCACGAGGGAGAAAGAGAAATGGAGAGAGGGAAAAGAAAGCCAGGCACACGGTAGTCCGGCTGAAATTACACGGCGCCTCCATCTCACTTAGCTGGGATAAAGACGTGGACGACGCTCCTTCTGCTTCCTGTTCTGCACTCGCTCTACTGATTTATCCTTCTCACTTATTTATGGTTCTCACTCTCTCTGACCCGCTCCTGGTTTATTGCTCTTTTCCTCTGACATTTAACATGTATTTCTCTTTCTGTCTTTATTTTTGGGGGGGATTTCTTTCCTATTTCTTTGTGTCTCACACTCTGTTTTTTCCCTTTTTTTACCTGGTAAACAGAAAGAAGCAAACATAAAGCAATAATAATAATAATAATAAAAAACCGGAAAACAAGAACAAACCTATTTATAGGCACACTCAAGTAGCTCAAAGTAAGTACTTCACTGAACTCATAACAGAAGTGGAGTGTGGGGGTGTCGCCTCTCGAGACGCGCAGAGCTTTTGTAACGCTCGCATTATTACTAATGATGGGCGTAAAACTCCACTTGTCTTATTTAAATAAACTCTTCTAATAAKCTGCCGATCCAGCTGCGATAATGTTTTGTGTGCATGTGTGTGCGTTTGTGTGTATTACTGTAGGCCGAGTCAGAAGGCTTCTCGCATTTCCACCTGTACGTCTGCTCAGCATTCCTCATCAAGTGGAGAAAAGAAATCCTTTCCATGCTGGACTTCCAGGTACATACGAGTTCGTGTGTGTGTGTGTGTGTGTGTGTGTGTGTGTATGTGTGTATGTATATGTGTGTATGTGTGTATGTGTGTGTGGCTTAGTGTAGATAAGTGGATGCATGTGTATGGGGTTTGGAAGAGTGTATAGTAATAGTATGCATANGGGGGGGGGGTGTGGGTGTGTGTAGGTGTGTGTGTATAGGAATAGATAGACGTGTGTGTGTGTAGGTGTGTGTGGCTTAGTGTAGATAAGTGGATGCATGTGTATGGGGTTTGGAAGAGTGTATAGTAATAGTATGCATAGTTAGGCATATGGATGGATGGATGGATAATGGAGTGTGTGGATGGATTGATGGTAAAATTAGTTTGTGGTTGGATGGATAAGTGAAATGTGTGTGCAGATGGATGGATGGAAAAGTAAATGCAAATGGATGGATGAGTAAGTGTGTGAATGAATAAGTGAGTGTGTTGATGGATGGACTTATTGATAGATGGATGGAAATGTGAATGCTGGATCAGTGAGTGTGGATGGAAGGACAGGTGAGTGAGTGTGTTGGCGAATGGAAAAGTATGCCAATGGATAGGTAAGTAAGTAGCTGGATGAATTAATTAATAAGTGAGTGGAAGGATGGATAAGTGATTGGGTGGTTGGATGGATGGATGGATGGATAAGTGATTGGGTGGACAGATAAGTGATTCCATGAATGGATGGATGGATGGATTTGCAGGTGTAAATGGTGGGTTGAGTACCCAAACCTTAATTCTCTCTCTCTCTCTCTCTCTCTCTCTCTCACTCTCTCTCACACACACTCACACACTCTGCAGGCTTGCCACACACTCTGATTGTGCTGATTGGAGTAATTGGGCCGGCAGTGCAGCAGAATCACTCTAACTGCATTTCACACACTAACAAATCCGTCCATTACTGAGCGCTTTAAAGCAGTGAGGTCTTCTTCCTGCTGCTGTTTTATCTTCTCCTTTATGTCTTTGTATGCACCTACCCCACTCTCCCTCTCTTTCTCTCTCGCTTTCTCTTGCTCTCGTTCTCTCTCTCCCCCCCTCTCTTTTTTTATTCTGTTCTCTCTAATAATGCTCTATAACACTCCTCTCACTCGCGCTCTCTAATGCACTCTTTCGCCTTCTCTCTCGCTTGTTCTCTCTTTTTCTCACTCTCTCTTGCTTTCTTGCTCTTCATAATTCCACAAACTCCATCTCCCACCTGATCTTTCATTCTACCCGTCTCTCTCTCTCTCTCTCTCTCCTTCCCTCCCACTTTCTCGCTCACTCTATTTCTCACCTTCTGTCTCTCACTTGTTCTCTTACTCTATCTAATTTTCTTTACCTCTCACTCACTCTTCGTCAGTGTTCTTTAGGAAACAAGTTTGAAATTCAGAGGTGAACATTTCTCCTGCCTCCCCCTCCTTCTCTTTTACACACACACACACACACACACACACCTCCATCAGGGAATATCTCTCTTTTAGTTCCTCTAGTAAATAATCCTTTACTTTCCCTTTAGGACATACTGAGTTTGATGTTTATAGTAAACACACACGCGCAGCTCAAGGCAGATGCTCACCATAAATCAAAGATTCTTTACGCTCTCGCCTCGCTCGATTTAAAGCAACACCTCGGGAATGAAACTGCATCAGAAGAAAAAAAAAAATGTTTGCGTTTAAAATCCTTAAATGTCATCAGAGCGATGACACCGTTAACATTCTCCCTCTAGTGTTAATAACGCACTATCTTTGTCCCGTTTCATTCAGGGTCTCCTGATGCTTCTACAGAACCTACCCACGATACACTGGGGCAACGAGGAGGTGGGGTTACTCCTGGCCGAAGCCTATAGACTCAAGTACATGTTCGCAGACGCTCCACGCCACTACAAGAGATGAGGATTTTTCCGAAGCGAGCCACCGCGTGAGCCCGTCTACCCAATCGGGACACGGCAGCGGGGACAACGACGTGGCCGACACACACTCCGTCTCTTTCTGTGCCGTCTGCGTGGGCGATGTGTTTCTTAATTTTTCTTTTTTTCCTGCAGCCTGGACGAGTGTAGATCCAGAAATCCAGGCTATTGAACATATGGATGGAATTAAACCAGAGGTGAAAGATTCTTGCACTCCAGCCGAACTCATAAACTTGAACATGTCATCCTCAGGTTTTTTTTTTTGTTGTTTTTTTTTCCTCCAAACCAATAACCAGAGACAGATGTTGCTGTGCCGTGATGGACTGCATTTCCAGACGATATCTCGTTCTGACCTTGGCTGTTACCACTCCATGATTTGTGTTTGCTGTGTGCACGTGTGTGTGTTTTTTTTTTTTTTTTTCCTTTTTAATTTCTGCCGTGTTGATAGCGTGGAGTCACTGGACTCGTTCATCTTGCCATCAGTGGACCCAAATGTCAGAGCAGCCGGTAGTACCGAAAGCCTATCCAAGCCATTTGCAGCAGTTTTTTGTTTTTCCTCTGTTAGACTGACACCTAATTGTCTGATTTTATAGCTTTTTTTTTTTTTTTAAGCAGGCAGCTATAATCCAATTTGCTTGCTGCTTGTTCGGTATGAGCAGTCTTAATGCAAAAAAACAAACAAAAAAACACACGCATCAGATCAAATTTAAGCCGGTATGATGAATGATTCGGTGCAGAATCATTCAGAAAGAAATGATGTCTTTATCTAGCCTGGTTATTTCAGTACTGTTCAAATACCGAAGCTAACCAAAGCACCTAGCTACGTACTTAGGTTTTAACGTAATGCAAAAAGAAAAAAAAAAACAGGTGAATCTCCACAGGTTATTGTAACACAACTGGACTTGAGGTAAATGATTCATTACTTTTCAGTAAAACTGGACCACAGCGATTAGCAGGCGTTCTCGGACATTTTATTCCTTTAAAGTTGTGGAACGTCTGTAAAACAAGTCATCGATTACGTAAGAACAGTTGTTTCTTCACCAGTCTGTCTTAATATTTAAGAAGACAAAAACATGCTAAAGATTTGTCTGAAAATCTTAAAAAGGAAACAGCTTCACCACTGACTGTTACATAGCGCCGACACTGGAGACTCCTTTCCAAAAAATGCGAAATAATAAATAAAATTTGCTGCATCTACTGTATAACAAAAAAAATCTTTTTTATAAGATATTAGAGTGATCTAAAAATTACTTGATACCTTCTGGCCAATCAGATTCAAGACAGCGATGATGCAAGTTTAGCGACTGGTAGCTACAGTATTTATGTTCATCTCGTCATGCGAGATACTTGTTTATAATGAAAACATGCTTCTTTAGTGCGACTCTAGCTAGCTTGTGTAGTTAATAGCATGAGTTAGCTAGCTACTTTGCTTTCACAGATTCATTATTTTATTGATTAAAAATTGCTCATGATTCAGTCTAGTATTCATTTAATACTAGTTGACGCTCATGTATCAAGTTGGTTACACTGTACAGTATGTAGGTGATCTTAGTCAAGGATGTCACCTGAAGGGACGACTACAGATAGCACAACAGCTTTCTAATTTTTTTTTCTATCCTTCTTGATGTCTGAATAAAAACAAACAAAAGAAAAAAAAAACAGATCAAGATTAGCTTACTGGACATTGTCCAATTCATAAACAAAGCTAACTTTTGCCTTATTTCCAATACTCAGCATGAAAAGCGTACGTGGCGTTGCTACAGTACATAACGGATGACTTGAACGTGCAAGCATGTTCAATCTGTCCAAAAAAAATACAAAAAAAAAATAAAAAATAGGCAGAGAGATTCAAGCTCATGTAATTGCAACATGGACATGCAGTCTAAAATATTCTGATTTAAGAAAATAACTTCGATTTGCACTGCTGTCTGAAATCTTCGAAGGTGCTTTAGCATCGTGTAAAGCGCCTGCATATTGCACACAAAACATCAAATGAAAATTTTATATTAATATCAATATTAAAAAGGGTTACGCTGCTCCCACGGCGGAGCTTCAGAAATGACTACTGAGCGCAGACCGCTGAAGTCAGACCGCAGTGAAATATTAATAATATCTTTGTAGCAAGCGAGTCAGCCTAATGCAAGGTTGCGTTATGCAAACAGAGTTTGTGTGTACGCATGTTTGTGTGTGTGTGTGTGAGCGGGGGAAAAAAAGAGTGTGAGACTACTGACTACTCAGACAATAATGCACGCTGCAGTGTGGGAACGATGAAATTATTAATGCAGTGCAAACACTGACGGGAGATAAAAACCCTTTGTACACAGATGTCGGATCAGCTACTTGAGCCCAAAGCTTGACCTTTATGATTATTTGAGAATATGGAGAACTGATCCAGGATCTGTGTTTTGAACACTTTTCATTTCCCAATCCCTGATCGTTTATAACCGTGCGAATGCAATCAGCGATTCATTTTTAAGCAAGCTTACTAATAATATTTTTCTCTTCACCATATAAACATATAAATTTTAATGTACAGTATAACTATAGGGTTTTTTTTTTTTTTTTTAGATTTGTGTGCAGACTGAGCAATGAGGTTTTTAATCCGAATCCAATTGACAGGTTTAATAATTGATAAACTGCTGCCGCTGTACTTTATATATTAAAGTAACTGGAGTTCATGTGAATATATCGAGCTGTCAGGATCAGTTAAGAGAAATTGCATTATATTGGCACTGCTTTCGTGGAGCAAGAAGTGATTTAATGTTTAATCTGCAAAATCTCCACTTACACCTCATCATAACTGACTCGCTACGACGCCCTTACAAAATCTTGATGCATTTTTTATTATTTTTATTTTTTTAGGTTTATGTTTGGACACCAGAATGTTTTTCCCCTTTTTTTTATTTACCTGTAATGCATGTGTGTGTGTGTGTGTGTGTGTGTGTGTGTGTGTGTCCTTGTCATTTATAATTTAGAATATGGTGATAACCAGGGCATAAAATCTTTTGTAACGAGATGTTAATTGACATTGCAGGGATGGACAAATCATAAATTCATTAGCTGGCCCGGTGGGAAAAGTGAAATGTCCAACGTGCAGCCGAGTTTTGTGTTTTGATGCCCGGACGTCCAATTAACTCTGCTGAAAAGCGGCCAAGTAATTTGACTCAAAAGTATATTGAGATAATTACTGTATGTGCATTAATAGAGATGGTGCAAAATAGGCGAGTACTGTACTTGAAATTTTATCATTTAATATTGTTTTTTTTACCTTTAATAATATTGTGACCCTGAATAATTAACGAGACCAAATCTTCACCGTTAGTTCTGATCTGATCATACAGTATCAACAATCCTGAAATCAGATGTGTGTGAATCTCTGTGTAATTTCTTCACGTATTAAAACGAGCACAAGAAGTCTGAGCCATGCAAGATGTAGGAAAAACATCTCGACACCCTCTGACCAATCAGAATCAAGAATCTGTCAGAACTGTGATAAAGTATATAAGCTAGTTATGTTTAATTTGCACTGGGAGCTGAACATACTTTAATGATCACCACGTCTTATTGCTATTCTTGCTAGCTTAAATCTGGGTAATAGTTCCATAGCGCTCGTTTTGAACATGGGGTTTAAGGGTGCTTTTATACTTGGCTTCTAAGTCATGTACTTGACTCATAAATACTGTATGAAAGCCAATCGTGTGTAAATACTGAAGAGGTCCGCTGTTTGGTATGTGAAGTCTTCAGCACTGCCGATGTCTGAATTACACAGCCATACTGTAGCTGATCAGGCTGGCGAGAGGGTTGTTAATAATAAAATAATAAAATTAGGCCTAGCATAGTCTTTGTGTACACTACTTCTTCTTGTTCATTGATGACTTACAAACTACTTAAGCGCCTATTGCCACCACAAATAAATACACATCTGTACTCGGGTCCCGAACAACATTACTAAAGTGAAATTGTGCTAGAGGTGGAGAGTTGCGATTGTCCCTGGGCACGGTAAAAAGCAATCGCGCCTAGTGTCAAAGCACCTTCATATTAATCATTCTCGGTAACATAATACTGACAGCCAGACCACTTCCTTGGTTTGGGGTTTGGTTCGGACGCAGCCCTCTCGTTTTATATAAACTGAATCTGCTACTGAATCTGCTCGACATATACAATTTGTCCACCTTGTGACGACCCCCCCCCTGCTATACTGGTTGTATCTTTGTGTCCTTTTTTCTCTTTTCCGCTGTTCCTCATAATAGTTGCTTTAAAAAGATTAAACCGGACAGTTGGATTTGTGAGTTTTCTGTGTATTAGGAGCCTAAACGGCCTCGTAGAGACGCAGTTGGTAACTCGAGTGCTGTTATGGTTTTTGTAATTTGTGCAGCAAATAAAGACTTTTTTATTATTTCTTTTTTTTCTTCCAGCTTTTCTGCTCCAAATGAAGCCATTCTCCGACATCAGCACTAAAAAAAAACAGGCTGTAATTTCAAGCAATAGAAAATCGCTCCTAAAATTGACTAAGTGATTTTACATTGCCTGAGTATGTTAATTCTCTTTAGGGCAGTTCAGGAGCAGAACCCGAGCATTTTCTTGTTTGCAGCGAAGCGAGCCGTATTGCTACGCTGTTCTCTATACAGCAAAAGTAAAGAAATGCTGATTTAATGAGCCTGTGGACATTTTTTATTAAAGCTCATCAATAGGTGGGGTTTTGGAGTTCAATCACAGAGAGGTTTCTGGAGTGATGTCTTTCCTGCATGTACACACACAATTAGTTTTTTTTTTTTGCTTTTTAATAATTGAACAAGAATCTCAGTCACTCATCTTTGAATGGAGAAATACCAAGCGAGAGATTTAAAATTTTTCTTTTTCATTATCTAACACTAGCCTTAATCTTTGTCCTGCTCTTTCGAAGTGATTCGATCATTTTAACATACTTGCTAAAATGCATCGTCTGCTCAAAGCGATTTTATGATGCCTTGACAATTGGACAATCCCTGGCCATGTTTGTTCCTGAATGTGAATGTAAAAATAATTTCATGTTGCCCTGACTGACCTGGCGATTGTTTGAAACTCGGCTTATTTGTGTGTAATTTTCTTTTAAAACCGCACTGTGATTTTCCTTCTCTCCTTTTTTTATTTTTTATTTTTTAAAGCCATTATGCCTAGGACGACATCATCTGTGTTATTCAGTAATTACTGAACGCCTGATTTCTTTTGTGTGTGTGTATGTGTGTGTGTTTTATGATTCCACTGTTTACGCAAATTAATGATGTAAACAAAGTCATTAGAGTTGCAAAGCCTATTTTTCACGGGTTATTGACTCTGGACTCATCAGTATGTGTGTGTATGTGGGCGTGAGGTGGTGACATACTTTTTAATCAATTCTTAAATCACTGTATAGTCTAAAATTAGGCGGTGATAGAGGTTCTATGGAGCTCTTAAGATCTTAAGATATGGTGCACATCCTTATACAGTATTATATGCAGCATATTGATGCTTTTGAAACAACTAATGTCTGAGAGGACACGACTGACCAGTAGTGAAGGAATAAGGGGACACGTATCTCTCACTCACTGTCTATACCACTTCATCCGTTATACATCTGAACGGGGTGCCAATCCATTACAGGGCACACACACACACACACATTATATATACACACACACACACACAATCATGCAAACACTATTGGCTATTTTGGAATGCCAGTTAGCCTATGCAGCATGTCTTTGGACTGTAGGAGAAAGCCAGTATACCCTGAGGAAACCCACTAGGCATGGGGAGAGCATGCAAACTCCATGCACACAGACCCTGAGGCAGAAATTGAACCCTGATCCTGTGCAAGGCCACGGTGCTAACCAAGTCGTTAATATGCTTAAGGAAGTGAATAAGGTTCCTAAATAATAGTATCAGTACAATGAGAAATGATGGAAAAACATGAAATTAGTGTCCTATTCAACATTCGTGCTACTGTCAAGTTCAAATTGTGGCGAATCCACAGCCATACGTGGCCAATAGTGGTAAAGTTCTCGCCCTATCATTGGAGATCGCGAGTTCGATTCCCGGGTGATGCTGTAACCTCTCGCAGCCAGAGGTCTATAGGTCTAAGAGGAGAGGGATTTGAGGTATTTGGCGCTCCCACATTAATCACGGCTCTATAGCCAATCAGGGGCGTCTGTGAGCTCACACAAGCGGAAGGAGTGGATAGCGCTGTCCTCCGAGTGTGTGACGCCCCCAACGGTGCGTGAGCGAGCAGTTCGAAAAGATGCGGTCGACTGGCGTCACGCGGTTCGGAGGAAACGCACGAWAGTCCTCRGCCCTCCCGGCTGAGTGGTAGTAGTAGCCTTAATGTGGGAGCCCCCTAGTGACGGGGAGGAATTGGACACGACTAAATTGGGGAGAAAATCGGGGAAAAATCCACCCCCACACCCCACCCCACAAAAAATGGTCTGAATCAATCAAAAAAGGGGGCAACTTAGGAGATTTGAAATTGTGTTAAAAACTGCCCACTCGATCTTAAAACCTGGCCGAATAGTGATGAAGCATGATCGGTGATTATGTAATCACTTAGGAAGTTGCATCATTAAAAAAAAAAAAGTACTGCAGCAATACTGTATTATTTATTAGTACTGTTTAATAGTGAGAGTACGAGTATTACAATGTGACCAGAAAGCACAGGATTGGGACTAAACAGCTAGGTGGCTTGAGAAAAGTACTTGTTGAATCTAATCAGGGGGGAAAAGGCTTCCGTTTGCTTCTGTAGGAACCATAAAGATGGAAAAATCATCATGTGGTCTGATGAGTCCAGATTGACCTTATACAAGAGTGATGCGCGTGTCATATGGGAAGCACATGAAACATCATGCATAGTGTCCACTGTACAAGCCTCTGGAGGAAGTGTTATGATCTGGTGTTGCTCCAGTTGCTCAGATCTAGACTCAACGTTATGTGGCATTAAAATGAAATCAGCTGACGACTTGAATGACCAGGGTATCACATCTATGGAGGTTTTCTTCCTGATGGAATGACCGTGTTCCAGGACTAAGATTTTGTAAAAGTGGTTCTGGGAGTATGAAAAATGAATTTAACGCATGAATGAGCCATCACATTGTGCACCTTAATCCAAAATCTGGTAATCAGATTCAAATTCAGCATTGCCTTTGGTGACAGAGGGCCTTAACTGCTGAGCCATGGTATCAAAAGGCGCAGCAGGGTCTGACTGCAACACATACTGTACAACACATAAAACCCCACATTTCAGCATTGAGGGGGGAAAAAAAGATGATGATAAAAATCAAGAACTTACTCTTGAAGGAGTAAAGAGGAAAAGGTGGGAAAAAAGGAAAGGTGTGCGTAAACCAGGTGGCATGTTGGCTTAGTGGTTAGCCCTGTCGCCTTGCAGCTCGGGTTCGATTCCCGGCCAGGTCCCTACATTGTCCCGACATTGTCGCCTCACATCCTATGTCTCCTAGGATAGGCTCCAGAGCCTGCGTGACCCTGTATAGGGGATAAAGCGAGTGAGCGAGTGCCTGTAAAACCTTTCCGGGACAAATGATTATTAAAATTAGCGACTCGTACAATACCTAGTACTGCTCATAATATTACCCTGTCTTGTTATCTAGATATTTCCAAATATATACTTTATAAGCCAGGTATATCTTACTCGCAGGGTTTCCTCGAACCGTTGATGCATGTTTTGTAAGTGATCCAAAGCCCATATTGCCCACTATACCTCTAAAAAGAGCTTCCTCTTCTAATATTATATTACCGGTTACGGTGGCGCTTCTTTTGTGRAAATAAACCTCAAATGTTTTCTGTTTAAATTATCACACTCATTTTCATCCACAGTACTGTATATTGTGCATTCCGGTACATTAATTTGATTGGATTAGTGGTGTTTTCTCAAGAATGCTGAGATTTAAATAACCACACTAGGGTATTTTCCACTCTTTTTTTTATATCACTCTGTCGTTGCCTAATGAAATTCCAGCTTTAGAAACTGATCCGGTTACTATGGCAGAGTTGGCACCATCATCAGCAAATAAAATATAAAAGCTCATCAAATAAATGAGGATGAAACTGAAGACGGTAAGCCCTTTTCACCTGATACACCTTTAATGGCAGTGTACCAAGTATCTAGCCAAGTGGGTGTTTATCTTCTAAAACTGCATGTCCTGGAACCCACAGTGCCTGGAGGAAACTCAGCAAGCACACAGACCCCGAGGCAGGAATCAAACCCTCGACCCTGGAGATACAGTGCTAACCGCTACTTCACCATCTACAGTATATTCATTTCTGATTTACATATTGTATAAAACTGAATTATTATACTGCTGATATTCAGTATAACTGCACGAGCCCTCCTCACTTAAAGGTCCCATATTTTACAATTTCTTTAACAAGTTATGGGGAAAAAAAGCTCCTTCAATGTCAAAATTTTAACGAAACCCCAGAGCTGGAGAACAAGCTGGAGCGGAGTAATGTTCTTATATGAGGTCACATTATTACTAAAATTTAAAAAAGGATATGGAAATCTAAATGGGGATTTTTCAGAATGTCTACAAATGAAAAAATAAAAAATGGCGGCCGGTCAATACGGGGCGCAGTGGCGCCGCCCCCCTTTAAAGTTAGGCAGAGAAGAATACTACTTTAACATTTCATTATTTAACATAATAATTACTCATTTTAATAATGAAATAAAGTCATTTAGTCACAATATTCCACTGTATTTATTAATATAATTTATTTGCAATTTTTAAAAATCTAAACGGTATTACGTTCATTTGTGTTCGTGTACGCGGGGCGTCGGACAAACGAGTGTCTACGTAGGCACGTAAATCTTTGAAAAGCATGTGACCTGAGGCTGAGCTCTGATTGGATCTTTTCAAATCATCCTAGGTCGCAGCACAGTCACTGCCCTGAACCCTCCCACTTTTGTTCTTAGCGAATCAATATTGTTTTTAAATATTTGGGCTCATGTGATTGGACCATTCTCAACGAGTCTTCCAGCACTTCTTATGGCGAGCGGAGCTGCTGACTGGATGC
>QMIH01000399.1:0-44051 GCA_003987875.1 Clarias batrachus | reverse complement strand
AAAAAAAAAACACAAGGCATTGGTTTGCAGTATAATTTTCTATAAAAACTCAAACAGCTGTTTATTGATACCAAATTGCATATTTCAATTATTACAAACACAACTGCAGGTGATGGGTTTATCCATTGTGCCAAAATTGTGGGAGGTGGAGTTATAGCGTTTTGAAAAATGACACAAAATTCATACTTCTACCTCACAAACAATTTTGCTGAATATTTTTGCAACGCCAGGGTCCGGGTTCGATCCCCGGGCCAGGCTTGGTTCCCGTCTCTAAGTGCATGGAGTTTGCATGTTCTCCCCGTGCTTGGTGGGTTTCCTCCGGGTTCTCCGGTTTCCTTCCACAGTCCAAAGACATGTAGGTTAGTCTAATTGGCGTTCCCAAATTGCCCGTAGTGTGTGAATGAGTGAGTGTATGTGTGTATGTCTGTGCCCTGCGATGGATTGGCACCCTGTCCAGGGTGTACCCTGCCATGTGCCCTAAGTCTCCTAGGATAGGCTCCAATCCCCCCCGTGAGCCTGAATACAGGATTAAGCGGTAGAGATGATGAGTGAGTGAGTGAGTGAGTTTGGGTTCATTTGACAAAACTCTCAAAACTGCGATAAATGCAGTTATCCCGTTTTGCTGTCAAACTGTCTTTTTTTTATAATATCTTTTGTTCTATAGTGCGCAGGACCCGTCTAAAGAATAATAATTGACTTACCTTTTAGCAACATTTCAAAATCAACAATACGATTTCACTTATGGTGCAGGTTAATCTTTAGGTAGATAGCGAAGTACTGCCAAAGTTTTGTTCAATTCTGTCCAGCCAGTTTTGTGTGAGACAGACAGACATAAAATTTTCCGAGACTGGTTTCGGGTCCTCCAATGTATGAAGTGTGAAGATATCATAGAAAAGAGCGAGTCCTGACCAATGTAAAGTCATGGCCAAAAGTTTTGAGAATGACACAATTATTAGTTTTCACAAAGTTTGCTGCTAAACTGCTTTTAGATCTTTGTTTCAGTTGKTYSTKTGATGTAHTKAAATATAATTACAAGCACTTCATACGTTTCAAAGGCTTTTATCGACAATTACATGACATTTATGTAAAAAGAGTCAGTATTTNGTTTATTGATACCAAATTGCATATTTCAATTATTACAAACACAACTGCAGGTGATGGGTTTATCCATTGTGCCAAAATTGTGGGAGGTGGAGTTATAGCGTTTTGAAAAATGACACAAAATTCATACTTCTACCTCACAAACAATTTTGCTGAATATTTTGGCGTTTTGTGCTTTTTAACACTCTTGATTTAAAAAAAATAAAAATTTAGCAAATCAGTTTGGGTTCATGGCGGCACGGTGGTGTAGTGGTTAGCGTTGTCGCCTTGCACCGCCAGGGTCCGGGTTCGATCCCCAGGCCAGGCTCGGTTCCCGTCTCTGCGTGCATGGAGTTTGCATGTTCTCCCCGTGCTTGGTTGGTTTCCTCCGGGTACTCCGGTTTCCTTCCACAGTCCAAAGACATGTAGGTTAGGCTAATTGGCGTTCCCAAATTGCCCTTAGTGTGTGAATGAGTGAGTGTATGTTTGTGTGTGTGCCCTGCGATGGATTGGCACCCTGCCATGTGCCCTAAGTCTCCTGGGATAGGTTCCAGGCCCCCATGACCCTGAATATAGGATTAAGCGGTATAGATGATGAGTGAGTTTGGGTTCATTTGTCAAAACTGCGATAAATGCAGTTATCCCGTTTTGCTGTCAAACTGTCTTTTTTTTATAACATCTTTTGTTCTATAGTGCGCAGGACCCGTCTAAAGAATAATAATTGACTTACCTTTTCATGCAAATTAACATGTGGCAATTGTTTGATTCATTACACATGTTATGAGGGACAAATTTAAGAAATTTACTAGAGCGTATCAGTGGGCGTGTGTACTGTACTGTATGTTAGTTAGTGATATGAAATCGGGAGAAATAGTTGACACAGATGCAATGTATCAAATGTACCAAAAAATGCATGCAAACTTATAGGATCTGCTTATGAACATGTACGTATATTTTATATGCGGATTTACATGTAACAATTGCAGACTTGGAGAGCCCAAGTATTTTTAATACCTTTCTACAACTCTAATGAATTTATTCAATTTGGCGAAAGCCTTTGCATGTTAACACAGTAACTTATTAACTTTATTCTCTTCTATCTAAATTAGTTTTTACCTAATGTACTGCTAGCTACCTGTCTAATTAGCAGTTAGCCGTTACCCCAGGACGCGAAACAAATATGAGTGCTTCGTTTAAGATTACATCTTCGTTTTATTTATTCCATTTATAAACCTCATTACTCATAGCCCTTTCTCGGTCTTAAAACTGACTGGTGCTTGCAGTGCATTATGGGAACAGGTGTCATCCTTCAGACTAAACATATTAAGTCTTGCTACAGTAGTATGGACTTTATGCATTCTAGCGAAGAGACTCCAAACGGTTCAGCACTTACAGTAGAGCTCAATTCTACCTGTCCTCTTAGTAAATATCATTTTAATAAAGTAATTTTTTATTATAGTTTTAAAGTTGATGTTATGGTTAAAAAGCATCAAATTGAGGGTACGAGTGTAAGAGTTTTAGAAATGGTTAAAAGGTTAAAGCTAAGAATGTGTCTTTCTGTACATCAGAACTCTCTGTCTAACTTATTAATACAAAGAATTCATATTGTGTAAGGTTAATTATCTTACGTCTTGTTTATTGTACCGGAAGTTGTACTTTTTTCTTCATCGGCCAAATACACTCACTGTTCGGTAATTGGAGAGGGTAGCACAGATGAGACATGGAAAAAGTAGTTCCCTTTCAAAAGCTACACTCAATGCTGCGTGAAAACGCTATGGGAACATCTCTTTGTTGCCGGTTGTGAAGCTTGTGCATGTCAAAACCCGCCGAATACCTTCGGCTTATAACCTGTGCCAGGCATGACGTCACCGAATAAGGTGCACCTGCAGGTTATAAATAGGAGTGAACCGGAACATCCTCAGGTCAATCTTTGTCTGAAGGACGTCCAGGCACACCAGCAGTGCGGCCTCGGAACGCAGCATCTCGTTCCCGCTTTATCAGGGAACAGGGTTACAGTCAAGTAACCCGAGACGTTCCCTTTCAAAAGCTACACTCAATGCTGCGTGAAAACGCTATGGGAACGAGAATACCAACGCCGCCGCACTGCAAGTGTCTGGACCCCCAGGTTGTGTAGCGTGTGCGCACAAGCCGAGGAGGTCTCAGACCTAGCTCTGGGATGCTGCCTCAAGGATCCGTGAACCCGGAGCAGCATTGACATCCAGACTATAAAATCTAACAAACGTGTGTGGAGAGGACCAGCCCGCCGCATCACACACCTGCTGCAGGGGGACGCCTCTTGCCAAGGCAATCGATGAGGCAACCCCCCTGGTTGAGTGAGCCCTGATTCCCAGAGGCGAAATGTGACCACGCGCCTCATAGGCTAGGGCAACGGCATCTCTCACCCAGTGTGACAGAGTCTGTCTAGTGGCAGACCCCCATGGCAAATAAAGAGCTGCTCCGACTTACGCCACTGGCTAGTGCGGTGGACGTAGATCCTAAGAGCACGTACTGGACACAGTAGGTGAAGTCTCTCCTGCTCCGGAGCTGTGAAAGGCGGAGGACAGAAGGCTTCGAGAACAACTGGGTACATGGTCGAGAATGGAACCTTGGAAGATAATTCGGGTGAGGATGCAGAATAGCTTTGACTGGCCCGGGGGCAAAGTCTAGGCAGGATGGGGAGACTGAGAGGGCCTGCAGGTCCCCAATCCTTTTCAGAGAAGTAATAGCCATAAGAAAAACCATCTTAAGAGACAGAAGCCTGACAGGCGCTGACTCTAGAGGTTCGAAGGGGGTGTCGGCCAAGCCTTCGAGTACGATANGATTACTGAAATGATCTCAGCAGGTCTTTAATGACAGCAATGAAATGCAGTGGATTAAGTAAATTTTCATAGCAAAGAAGGACTATGCAATTCATCTGATCACTCTTCATAACATTCTGGAGTGTATGCAAATTGCTATTATAAAAACTTAAGCAGCAACTTTTCCAATTTCCAATATTTATGTAATTCTCAAAACTTTTGACTGTACAAACAAAACCTTTCTTTTATTTATGTAGAAAAAAAAAATATTTTCAGGCTCTGACTCTTCTGGGAAACGGATTTGGAGAGGAAAATGACTTTATGGAAATCTGTGTCATGTCTGTCAGTGCAGATGCAACATGAAAACACTGCTGCTGTTTCTTCAGATGCTCCTACGTGGGATAAAAATAAGATGCTTTGTAGGTGTCCAGTTACTGACTGTAGCCCATCTGGTGCTCTATGCAATTTGGTTAACCCCTATCTACTCTGTCTATCAACAAACAGGAACCATCACAGGATCGGATATTAATTCAGGTGTGTGATTGTTCTCAGCACAGCACTGGCATCATGTGCTATTGGGTGTGTTTGCATGTGTGAGTTTCTACCTGGGGTTTTTAATTACAGTCCTTTTATACTATCCACTTTATCTGGTCACCTCTTAGGTGTGTACTTGGATATTGGTTTTTAACTGACTGGATGTTTCTTGTATATATAATACTCTGCAAAAAAAAAAAAAAAAAATTGATCCACAACTAATTTCTTCATATTTTCCTTTCAAAGAGCCAGACCTTCTTGTACTGTATATTTCATGTAGTCTTCAGAAATAGTTCTCTTTGCTTCCTGAAAGATTTTTTTGGCTCTCCTTCTCAGTCCAGTCCCTGTACCTGAGTGACCTAAGAATCATTCAAGCATTTAAAAAAAAATAATAATAAAATAAAAAAACCATAATGATTAGTATACTGGTGATGCTGAGTGCTTGGAACAGATGAGAGGGGAAATGAAGTTGCTGCTAAGGTTGTTACATAAATAAGCACTTTGCAGCCAATTTGTTCCAGTTTCTTTGATTTAATCTACATAATTGAATTCTATATGTAGAAAGTAGGCATGGCTCAAGACTTTTGCACAACACTGCATATATGTTAAGTGTTTATATACTGTAGGTGTGCCGACCGAAAGTCCCCATGTAGATAGAAATATCTGAAATATTTAACTTTATGGGGACGTTTGTCCGATCCCTGTAAGGATTTAAAACCATAAGAGCCGAAGGAATTTATTTCATCAATGATTATGTCAATGAAAGGTCCTCATGAGGACAGTAAGACAAAAATGTGTGTGTGTAATTGTGTGTGTGTGTGTGCGCGTGAGTGTGTGCGCGTGAGTGTGTGTCAGATGTGTGTCAGTTGTGTGTAGATGAATAATGTGGCAGGTTTAGTATGGCAGAGTGTGTGAGAGGTAGCTCAGACTGTCACCCTGATTGATTTCCTTTCTTCAAGCCTCACCAACGTCAGCATCCAATGCAAATAAGTCTCTCTCTCTCTCTCTCTCTCTCTCTCTAATATCTATTAGCGCAGCTTTAAGACACACTGATCTGACACGGAGTGTGTATACCGGCTCAGCCGGAAATAGTGCACTCCTATCAAATGGCCCATGTTTTGCATGTGTGTGGCTTCAATGTGTGTGATATTGACTGACATTTTCCCTCTTTTTATGCAAAGTAGAAGAACTCAGACCAGCTCATTATTTCCCCTCTGAAGCAGATAAAATGTGGGTCAGTATCAGGTATCATCCAATTCTGAGATCTCTGATATCATTACTGCATCAAAAAAAAAAAAAAGGAGAAAAAAAAAGTCCTTGTTTTTTTTCCCCCTCTTGGGTTCGACTCTGTCTAAATAGAGCGATGCAGAGTCCTTTAATCTGTCCGGCTCTCTGTACTCTGTGCTCGGAAAGATCAGCTTCTACACCTTGAACTTCCTTGCAAATTTTCTTGCAAACCTTACCTCTTAGATCACTTAATTACCCAACCCCAGTCTTTTGCTAAAACTTAGTGAAACTGCATTGAATCCTGGATCAGTGTCTCATTAAGGAAATCACAACAGACACAATGTGTTTCAGAGTGGATTTTACCTTTAATGAACGATTTACCATAAATGCTTTAAGGTGGAATCAGCGATCTTTAATTAATGTGGGAATAGTCTGAAATGTTGTTGTCTATACCGCGTTATCCTGTATACACCTGGTATAAACAAACATATAAACAACTACAGGCAATTTSGGAACATCAATCAGCCTGCATGTCTTTGGACTGTGGGAGGAAACCGGAGGACCCAGAGGAAACCCACCAAGCACGGGGAGAACATGCWAACTCCATGCACACAGAGACGGGAATCGAATCCAGAGCCTGTAGGTGCCAGGCAACAAAGCTACAGTGGCACTTATACACAGTGTAAACACACATACTAAAATAATAAATGATTATAAAAAAAAATAATAATGTTTTTTTTTTTTTTTCAGGTGCATGAATTATGAATTAATGAATAGCTCGTGCTGCGGTGTCGCCCTCTGGCCTGACAACACCGTTTCTGTTAAAACACCCTCTCTCTCTCTCTCTCACTCTTTTTTCCCCTTACCTTGTTATTATGTAATTTACCCTCTTATTATTTTGACATTTACACAAACCTAATGGCTTTAATTCCAACAACCCCAGAATTGGGAAGCCGGCTTTGATTGTGTAGACATTGCATTTCAACTGAAATTTTGAGGATGGCTTTTCACGCTCCCTCAAGGGGAAAAAAAAGGCAATATAATGCAATATATAAAATAATACATTTCCATATATAGGAAACTAGTGTTTTATTTATTGATATATTGCAATATATGAATGGACCATGTGTGGATGTATATAATGCAATAAAGACAAAAACTATGATATTTATACTTTATTAAAACATTATTGAAACTTTATGCATGTTTAAAAATTATACACACTTTTACTTTGTCGGTGCGTTCTGATTAATGCCATAAAGTCCATTTTGTTCAAACTTCATTAACATATAAGCATATTGTAAAAAATAAATAAATAAATTTTAAAAATTTATNTTTTTTGGAAGTGCACATGTAAAACTTCTTAAAGTATAGCTTATTAGCTTATAGCTTCTTATAGTCTCAGCTCCATAATGCACAACATTTTAAAAATGTTCTACTTACGAAGGATCTTGAAGCAGGTATTGTCCTGAAAAAAAATTAAACAGGGATGCACAACGCACATGTCTTTACAAGTTCAAAAGTTRATATATTAGATTGTTTCAATGTTGATCAGATGGCTTGTTTCTGTYTGGTGTAGACAGGTCTTGGTCATCTTTTTATGTGCATTTTTMTCCTTGAAGCRAACTGACCTTTYCACCAGAYGCCCTGAACCAATGACAAATTGATAACCGCTGACAGTGTTGYGGGTCTAATGCTGTTATAGATCCTGCAAAGATCTCACTTTCCCTGGTGGCTCACTTGCAGGACTGTCTCCTTTACCAAGACTATCGTAAACCGTATCATGAGCATTCTAATAAAACTGACACTGTTAAAAAAAAAAAAAGTGATGTATGCAATGCCACTACCGTCTGATTGGTCTTATTCATCAGACTTATTGAAGAACGTTTTCATGCTGAGCTGCAAAACAACTACAGTAACTAATGTCACTATGTTGTTTTTTTTCCCCTGAATGTTAACTTTCTCATTCTCTCGCAGCGTTTCCAGATCATTCTGAAAATGTAGTCCTTATTGTTTTCTTGTTTGTACAAAACCTATTTTTATTCCATTTCTCTCATTTCCTCTATTCGAGAAAGGGTAGCTGGCTGAAGCGTTTCAGCCAAAAAAAAAAAAAAGGAGGGGGGAAAAAATAGGTAATTTGATTGCCCTGACTGCAAATTAAGTTAGTGTGATTCAATTTTCCAGCAGAGCCTCTCCAGCAGCCATACATCACCATGGACATATTTCATTACACGCCCCGAGCGGGGCGGGGCACGTAACAAGGCATCATGGGAGTTCTGATTGGGTGGGACGTTGGTCCTGGAGCGGGTTCCTAACGTCTGTGCTTTGCAAAGCTATTTATAATGGACGCGCACACACCAAGCTGTCAACAGGCACAGGAGTGTACAGGCAGCTGAATCAGGACAAGCCCGATAACAGCAATTGGCCACTTGTCTCGCTTTGTCTCTGTCCACGCAGAAAAATGATGTAAACAGCTTCCTGTGTGTGTGTGTTTGCCACTTGATTGCACATTATCCTTGATTCAGTTTTATAAAAACTGTTTTCTTTAACAATTGAATTCTTAATGATTACACTTCTTTTTTTTTTTTCTTGCGTGGTGGTGTTTTTGTTGTTGCTTCAACCCAGGCCCGGCTGGTTCACTGTGTATTCATGCTCAGCACAAGGTGAGCTTCCAGTGCAGTCAATACTAAAACATTTACAGACAGCAAGAGTTTACTATGGCTTCCTTGCTGCGTAATTGGAAAGGCGTGTTATTGATTGGATCAGGAAGCCTGAGCTTAATGAATAGCTCGTGCTGCGGTGTCACCCTCCGGCCTGACAACAGCGTTTCCGCTAAAACACCCACTCTCTCTCTCTCTTTTTTTTTTTTTTCTTAGCATATGCTACCTTGTTATTATTTCATTTACCCACTTATTATTTTGACATTTACACAAACCTTATGGCTTTAATTCCAACAACCCCAGAATTAGGAAGTCAGCCTTTATTGTGTAGACATTGCATTTCAATTTAAAATTTCAGGATGGCTTTTCACGCTTCCTTACGGAAAAAAAAAAAATTGCTAAATATTTTATATACATATATACATTTCCATATACAGGAAATTAGCGTTTTATTTATTGATATATAGCTATATACTGTATGCATGGACAATGTATGGAGGCAAAAAAACCATTATATGTATATTTTATTGAAACATTATTTAAACTTATGCATGTTTAAAAATTATACACACACTTTTACTTTGTTGGTGCGCTTTGATTAATGCCTATAAAGTCAATTTAGTTCGAACTATATACGCATATTGTAAAAAAAAGATATATATATATCAAATTTAATATATTATGGAGTATATTGTTGAATATAAAATCACATACATTAAGATATGCATTGTAATATATTCCTCAATATATGAAAAACGCCAATTCCTTATGTATATTTTAATATTTTGTAATATATTGTAGATACATTTTCGAATATGAATATGTTAATTATTAGTTAGTATCAGTTAATGTAGCAACAAGAAATATTAACGTTATAAAATCTTTTCAATTTACCAGTAGATCAGAACACTAAATCATTTAATATATTGACAGTTAATATATAGGGAAATCTATTTTCTTTATAAAAGCTTATTTACAAAGAAAACAGAGCTACACTGGTCTAGTTAAAAGAGTCAACAATGCAAAGAGGACAAAACTCACATTATGAACATCTTGCCATATTTTCTTGCAATATTTTCCATATTTTCTAGAGTTGATTAGTCTAGTTGTACTATAGCTCAAAAACAAGTTCAGAGTTAGAAACGTGTAAACCAAGCCAGAAAGATCCAAACGATAACTGTAATTAATGCCCAGTATAATATTGTAGTGTAATATTGCAGATCACAGAAACTTCCGAGGAATCTGTGCTATTATTCAAGAGCTATAAATGTTTCCGTATGTTAGACAAATTGGTAATTAATTTATGCCACAACACTCGGTTTTCCAGCACCGGGTGCGTCATGTTACTCACGAGTCATAAAGGAGTCAATCAGCCTGTCAGTCTTGAGCTAAAGTGAGCTAAGTAAGGAATAAAACATGACAGGGGGTGCTGTTAGAGGGAAACGTGTTGTGCTGCGGCTTGACATAAAGAAGAATTACAGTTCCCAGTGCAAAGTGGATTATTTATATAAATAAAAGTAACGTCTTGTCTGTACATTGGTCAGAACACGCTCTCTCCAATATATATTTTCTCAAATATACCTTCTTTTACAAGTTTTATACACTGCAGGACCCGTACCCAGTATCAGAAAATTGTCTGTCTGTATGTCTGTATGTCTGTCCAGCCAGATTATGTTACAGCATCTGAACACGTGCACCAATATATATATATTAATTAAAAAAGCTAAACTGAATATTTATACTGGGATTGGTTCATATTTTCAGTGCTGAAAGAACAGCGCTAAAGTGGTATAAGTGAATTCCAATGAGCTGGAGCTGTGTTAAGACTAAACTTTATCTGATCTACTTTTTCCATTTCATATCTGTGATTCTCTCTCCGAATAGGGAGTGTATTTGGCTGACGACGGATATATCTAATTCATTTATTTATAAAATATAATTATATATTTAAAAAATAATAATAAAATGACATTAAAGCTGATCAGATTCATTTTTATCTCTTTTCCCATCGATGGCGTGTACTTCCACTAGTTTATCTATAACAATATGTTCTAAACTACAGTATTTTATACCACGATAATCAGCATATCAACAAATATGCACAGCTGTTAATCACAGGTAGACTGGTGATGCCGTTCTTTTTTTGGGCTCTGCAATTCCGGATTTAAACTCTAAAGCCTCTAGTATGCATTGAAATGCTGTATAATGTGTATTATTGATTTTCCTGCTCCACGCTCAGTGCTCAGTTCAGTGTAAAAAGATGTATTGCTTGACAAAGACTCGTCGTTTATGTTTATTTATTGGTAGAATTAGAAAATTTGAAAAAAATTATTGAAATAAGATTCTATCATTAATAAAACTCAGTGTCGATCTAAACAACATTTATTAATAATTAAGTGATTTATACATAATGATACGGATTATTTAAATTATATATATATATAAACTATTGCAAAACTGTTAGCAAGCTTGCTAGCAGTTTTGCAATAGAAATTCCATCCTTTAATCCTGTTATGATTAGCTATGAGATTTCGGTCTTCTTTATTATAGGTTAGAAACCTGGAGGATGAAAATGCGATTTAAATTGTGTTCTCAGGCCCAGGTTCAAAGACCTGGAAATATGTGTCACTGGAAGTTTTGTGAAATCTCACAATAAAATGATTTATTTTCTTCTGCACATTTTTTTTAAGGAGATTTGATTTTCATCCATGTGGTTTTTCTTAGTTCTGTAATTTAATATTTGTTAGTTCCCCTAAGTAATTTAAAAAGTGCTGTATCAAAACTGACCAACTGATTCACTGAACTGAATCGACCCATATACAGTACACTACCTCTCAAAAGTTTGGGATCTCTTGCAAATTTCTTTTTGTTTAGCGATTTATTTTCTACGTTCTACAACAGTACTGGGGAATTTCAAAACTATGAAATAAGACATGCATGTCAACCTTTCTTAAACAGTTCTTGCAAGAACAGTATTGTGTCAAGTGCATTTGCAAAACCCGTCAAGCACCTTGATGAAACTGTCTCTCATGAAGACCTTCCCAGAAAAGCAAGACCAAAACCTACCTCTACTGCAGAGGAGACGTTCATTTAGAGTCACCAGCCTCAGAAATCAGCACTCAATAGTAAACAGCGCCTCCGCCTTCATTAGAGCCGTTATGAAGCTTTACAGAGCAAAAGTAGAAGATACATCTGAGTAACAACTGTTCAAAAGAGATTATTCTATAGTTTGGATACCTTCAGCATTTCTTTACAATGTTGAAAGAAAGAAAAATCTGAAACTAGCATGGTGATCCCAAACTTCTGAGCTGTATTATGTAATTAACTTGCTCTAGTAAACAGCATACAATTACAGTACAGCTATTACAGAGCTGTTGTTATTGAAACTGGACCAAAATCTGAGCGACCAAACAAATAATTTAACAATGAGCTGTTAGCTAAAACACAAAACAATAATGTGGTCATTTGAGTAGTTGACAGGTTTCACAATGGTGTAGTGGTTAGAACTGTGACCTACAGTACTGTAGCACCTCTATAGGGTTGAGGGTTCGAGTTCTGCCTCGGGTTTGTGTGTGTGGAGTTTCCATGTAGTCCTGTGCTTTGGTGGGGTGTCTCTACTGTAGGTACCGCAGTCCAGAGACATGCAGGTTAGGATAATTGCCATTACCAATTTTTGTGATGGATTGGCACCGTGTCCAGGGTGTACCCCGCCTCGCGCTCACAGTTTCCTGGGATCGACTCCAGGCTCAACCAACCCAGTACAGGATAAGCAGTATCGAAGATAAATTAATCAATGAATGAATGAGTAGTTAAGATGAAATATTCATCAATCATTTATAAATGTGCAGACTGAGACAGAAGTCGAGTGCGAGAGCCAAGTGTGTTTTAATCTAATTTCCACTACCACCTCTTTTTTTTGTTGTTTTTTTGTGAATAACAATGCCACTGTAGTGTGTTTAAACAGAACTATTTGTTTTGTGTTAATTCAACAACTGTCACTGGATGCTGAATTATTCATCTCTCATGTGCTGAGAGCCTTCCCGTGCTGAGTGCCCTGTTTGTGCCGGTGTTGTGTGGATGTGTGTGTGTGTGTGTGTGTGTGTGTGTGTGTGTGTGTGTGTGTGTGTGTGTGTGTGTGTGTGTGTGTGTGTGTGTGTGTGTGCTGGAGGGAAGACCTTGTCTGTAAGTTATGCCGTAGCATTTCTGGGCTTTTTCCTCCTCAGTGACTTCGTTGGGAGTCATGATTGATGGCTAGTGTCCGAATGCACGGTGGCGAGAGTGCTAACATTTCTCTGGATACTTGGCACATTTGTGTCAAATAGATGATTGCTGTGGCTGTGTTACTGAGGCAGAATACCAAATCACATCTCTTATCTTTGCTCCCTCTTCTTCAATGCACACGCTTGAGCTCTCTCTCTCTCTCTCTTGGTCTCTCTCTTGCTCGTTCACTTTAAAGCTTTAAATTAGCTTCTCAGGTTTTTGTGTCGTCTCATTATTTAAGACGTATTAGATGTAGCTGATTAGGCTGATGCGATTCTTCCGCCCTGCTTCTCGGATTCTGACTTCAAGACGTTGAAACCGCTTGCGTATGCCCGTGTAAAGCTGTGCTTCCGTAGCTCCAGGTCGAAGTGGACTACGGATATGGGGTACGACGGATGACGAGGTCATTGTTTCCACATATACAATAAAGAAAAAAGATCCATTTATTTATTTATTTATTTATTTATCTGGAGTAAGAGCTTTATCCTGGTCAAGGTCACGGTGGATTCGGAGTCCATCCCATCAACTCTATGCTTGAAGTGGGAATACACCAGGGATTAACTGCCAGTTCATTGCAGGGCACCATGCACACACACACACATTTACACACTCGATTACACCTAAGGGCAATGTAGCCTTGCAAATCCAGAATGATTTTAGGAGGTTGGATGAAACCAAGAACCAAGACAAAACCCAGTTGCACACGAGGAGAACATGTGAAATTCTATACAGTTTAGAGCTGTAAGGTGGCAGCTATAATCTGGTTTCCTCCCATAGTCCAAAGACATGCATATTCGGCTTATTAGCCTTGCTCATAGTGTTTGAGTGTGTATGTATCTGTGCCCTGCAAAGGACTGGCACCCTGTCGAAGGTGTACTGTACCCCGCCTTATATCCTAAGTCTCCAGTGATATAGGCTCCAGGCCTCCCGCAACTCTGTACACAGCGGTATAAAGCGGTATAGACGATGAGTGAGTGAGTGAGTGAGTCCATTTTCCAAGTTCATTGATTTCCTTTGTTGAGCAGATATCAAAAGCGTAGTGTTGCAAGTCTTACATGGAGTCAGAAACCATAGACACAGTAGTCCAATTACCCAGTCAGGTGCTAAACAGAATCCAAGTATTCCAAAGGACGTGGCTAGATAAGCATACAATAGCTGTAATAAGGTCTACCAGCCAAGATCTCTGGCCAAACCTATACTGTAAATTAGGAAATTATAACAGAGTAATCTATAGTACATATAGTACCATAATACACCATAGTATCACCATGGTACTTTAGACATTACCATGGTAGGCACTATGCAGTAGGTACTATGCCTCTAGTACTATGGAGTGTACCACAATACTTCGGGTTTCTCGATGGTACTTACTGGGTACCACAGCAGTCACCAAAGTTCAGCAGGTATCTAATATGGTATGCTTGTGTCTGACAAAATGATCATTTTCATTCATACACATTTTCTCACATTTCATATACGTACAGTACATTATATTTCCATAATATTCTTTTGAATATTGTAAATCTGCTTTACGACAATAATCATTGTTGAAAGCATTATACTGTAGAAAAGAATTTAATTGAATATATGTTAGTACATACAGTACAGTACTATTGCTACCTGTATGGTGTCGAGATGGCAGTACAATAACTTCTATAACACATTTGACAGTATCAGTTTGTGTTCCATAGTACTGGGCTACAGTACGTAGTAGAATCATGTACTGTACAATACTACAATAGATCTACCATTGTACCAAAGGACAGCACAGTATGTACAGTACCATGTGCCATAGTGTTATACATGTACTGTACTATATCAGAAAAGGTGCTGTCAAAAGTACCGTGCTACTATAGACCATAGCACAAGTACCATCGGACTATTATGGCACTTATATCATGATGCATTTTCGCGAAAGAAATCTGAGTAATCAAATAATAATAATAATAATAATAATAATAGCGGCTTAGTGGTTAGCACTGTAGCCTTGCACCTCCGGGTTTGATTCCCACCTCAGGTCTGTGTGCATGGAGTTTGCGTGTTCTCCTCATGCTTGGTGGGTTTCCTCCAGGTTCTTCGGTTTCCTCCCACAGTCCAAAGACATGCAGGTTAGACTAATTGGCCTCCCAGATTGCCCGTAGTGTGTGTGTGTGTGTGTGTGTGTGTGTGTGTGTGTGTACAGTACTGTATGTGTGTGCCCTGTAAAGGATTGGCATCCACGTCCAGGGTGTCCAGGTCTCCTGGGATAGGCTCCAGGTCCCCACAACTTTGTACATATGGGATAATAATAATAATAATAATAGTAATAATAATCCTACACACAGAACCTTTGGTAATGGGCTGATGGTCAGTGGAAAAAGCACAATTCCAGCTTTCCAGTGCTGAACGTTCTTGTTTTTGGGTAATAAATTGAAAAAGCATTTTTTCTGGAGTATGTGGAGTACACTGATTGTTTTGCTTTCACCACACACTGTTATAGATAATATTTCAAGAAAGAGGCAGGTAATTGAATATCGGCTTGTTTTTCTTTTCTTGTTTTTTTTTTTGTAGTGAAAGAAAAACAAACGAATAATAAAGTATTCAAATATCCACATAAGTCTGTCCATGTAATACACAAGAGAGTGATAGCGCTCTCTCTCTCTCTCTCTCTCTCTATATATATATATATATAATCTGTTTTTCCATCTTTCTCACACACTCTTCTTTTATTTAGCAAACATGCAGCTGTAAAAGTCCTTCATTACAGTACAGTTAAATCACTCGTAATTAAGAGTTGCAAATTCTTCTTATTATCAATTCTATCACGTATATCTTTTTTTTTTTAACTTTTATGACATTATTAGTGCTTTCTTCCTCAGTTTATACATTTTTAAACACTAAATGATTTTTACAAAACAATAACTTAATCCACATGTCAGTAGCAGGTCTATAGGCTGTACAGATGCTCTTGAAAAACAAACAAACAAACAAACAAATGAATAAACCAAAAAATAATTAAAATTTTTTAATGTTTTCGCACAACTTTCTAAACAGGCTCTCTGAGGTAAACCCTCTGTATTCCAGTTGTACATAGAAAGAGAAGCTCCCAAGGGAACAACCAAAGAATCCTTTAGACGGCTAACGAAAAAGTTTAGCACAGCAAAAAAAATAATCATTGTTTATTTTATTGACAAGGGGAAAAAAAACCTGAATTTGGTACCAAGAAAAAGAATGTCCAAAAACAATTGTCCTTTTACTTTTCCAATGTTACTTTCTGATAAAAGATAGTTAGTTAGAAAATGAAAACTCCTCATGCATGTTGCTTTAGTCAAGACCTTTATAATTATTCTACCATCATCACTCAGCCAAGTTTGGCCCATAATCTGTTAACTACTAATACCCCCATCTCATCTACACGGTTTTGCGCGGTGTCCGTGAGTAAGGTTCATCATGATTCGCCGTGAGTTTTGGCGCTGTGATTACGTTTCCATCTTTCTGCGTGTCGGTCCTCGCGGAAGCTCGCGGTGTAACGTCGTGGGTTTTGCGACAGGCAAACACACGGTCAGCTGCTCCACGGGTTTCCAGTCAGGCGGGTCCGCGGCCACCCCCTCATGCTGTTACAAGGCAATGCTCCCATAATGGCAATTAGGAACAATGCATGACACCTGGACGCATGTCTATATAAGACTCCAAGACAAAGCAGTCGAGCGTTTAGGAAGCACCAGGTTGTGGAGCACAGCGCCAATATAAAGGAAAAAGAAAGAAAAGAAAATTGTAAAGAGAAAAGTAAACTGTAAAAAAAAAGAGGAAAGTAAACTTTGAAAAAGAAAAGAAAAAGAGAAAGGAAAACTGTAAAAAAGAAAAGTGTAAAAAAAGAGAAAAGAAAACTGTAAAAAAAAAACTGTAAAAAAGAAAACTGTAAAAAAAGAGAAAACTAAAAAAAAAAAAAGAGAAAAGAAAAGTGTTAAAAGTGAAAAGAGAACTAATAAAATGAAAAGATAAGGATTAGCCCTGCTTCGAGAAGCAGGAGATTTGTGTTTGCATTTGTGTTCGAGTTTATTTAGTTTCATTAATAAACCCACTTTATCTCCGAATGGGGAAAACATTCCTGAAAAGTTTGCACCAACACTCCCACAGCTCACACACGCACAGCTTTTCCTACGACGCTCTGCATAAGGGTTCTTTGTACAACCACCCAGCGCTCTAACACCACGCGCTCTTGGTCACAACATAACACGCGGACCTTGCGGATCTTTGCGGAACGTCGGTAGGTCACTCGCGGCGGCTCACGGTGCCTAACACCGCTTCTCACTACCTCACTACATTAGTGCATGGTGTGGTGTTACATAACCACAGTGGCCGTTGGTTCAGTTGATGGTGTTTGAAGCGGGAATATCATCACCTGCTGAATATTATACTGTACGTAATCACATGGTTTGCTTTCCCTTTGTGGAATGCATGTTTATGTAGCAGGTGTTGAAAATCAGAAGTGGAGACGGAGATGGTAACAAAAACAGCACCATCTTTAGAGAGAAAGAGAGAGAGTTTTAATATGACCTAAAGGCTACAGTGAGCAAATACAAGCTCATTACATTTTCAATTCAATTCAATTCAGTTTGATTTATATAGCGCATTTGAAGGTGAGTACTTTTCTACCAAAGTCTGCAAAGGCACACCAAGTTCACCTACTGTACTTGATGCACTTTTTAGGCCTCAGTCGCCTTCAGGGTCTACATGCAATGGTGGTGGTGTTAGTGGCGCTTTGAAAGGGTAATTTGCTTCACACACACTTCCACACTTCCTCAGTGAAGTGGCAAGTCACATTACCACAGTAACGATAGTGTAAATGAGACATGGCAGATTCTCCTGGATTTGATCACCTCGGCTCTCTGAGATGTTGTAGGCTGGTGGTGCATGTGTGTGTGTGTGTGTGTGTGTGTGTGTGTGTGTGTGTGTGTGTGTGTGTGTGTTGGTAGAGGTGGCCATGTCCCATTCCTGTGAATAGACTCGGCTGGGTTTTATCGTCGTGATCGGCATGTTGCTAAGCAACCCCACACTTTTCATTTGGCATGCCGGTATTGGTCCTGGCAGCGGCAGATAAGTGTGGGATTTGATCATAGACTCACCCGGCGCACTCCATGCTTTAATTTCCCCCGGCTGACGAGGCACTGTAATAGTTTTTCAAGGAGTGTGTAGCGTTGAATAATTAAAGCTGAAGCGTGGCTCTATTTCGTTGCGCTCAAGCTGCCTGCTGTTGCAGGGAGAAGGAAGGTTAATGTGTATGTGTGTGTGGTGGGGGTTGAACTCAGAATCCATGCTGAGAGAATGTGGCTGGAACTCGGTTCATGCTGCTTCATCGTCGCTTCCAGGCAGTGGACCACAGAGTCGTCGTTTGAGGTGTAGTGTAAATCGTGCCGGAATGCATGACAGAAGTTTCACCAAAAAAAAAACGAACGTGTGTGAGGCTGGAGCATACAGTACAATGAGTTACACCTTGAAAACACACAATTGTCCTTCACAGGCCGGACATATTGCAAGATACATAAACATAAGACTGGGTCATAAACGTTATTCATATTCATATTACATCCCAAACCCGAACAAGTCATACAGTACACACATACACACACTCACTCAATTTGGGAACACCAGTAAGCCTATTGTGCATGTCTTTGGATTGTAGGAGGAAACCGGAGAACCTGGATGAAGCCTACCAAGCACGGAGAGAAAATGCACTCTCAGACCCAAGGCGGGAACCGAACCAGGAACCTGGAGGTGCTCGGAGACAGTGCTAACCACTAAGCCACCGTGCTGCCACCTTGTGGAAAAAAAAACGTAAGATATTAAATAATTTAGTAAAGGAATGAAGAACGAGCCCCATTCAGTACAGTCAATACGGGGCGCAGGGGAGAAAGTTCGGGCACAGAAGAACTTTAACTACTTTAACATGTAATTATTTAACATAATAATTATTTATTTTAATAATGAAATAAAGTCATTTAGTCACAATATTCCGCTGTATTTATTAATATAATAAAATAAATCTAAACGGTATTACGTTCATTTGTGTTCGTGTACGCGGGCCGCCGGACAAACGAGTGTCTATGTAGGTTACATAAATCTTTGAAAAGCATGTGACCTGAGGCTGAGCTCTGATTGGATCTTTTCAAATCATCCTTGGTCGCAGCACAGTCACTGCCCTGAACCCTCCCACTTTTGTTCTTAGCGAATCAATATTGTTTTTAAATATTTGGGCTCATGTGATTGGACCATGTGATTCTCAACCAGTCTTCCAGCACTTCTTATGGCGAGCGGAGCTGCTGACTGGATGCAACGTGAGTCATATGACTTTATTTTATACTAGTAGCAATGATGCGCAATCACCTGATAAATGCCTATTTACAGACGAGTATTAAAAGTTTAATTTTTCATTTTTAAAAAGTTTTTTTGCACCAGCCGCCACGGACTACATCCTAATCTTATTTTACAAAAAAAAAATAAATAAATAAAAGACTAAAGCATTTGGTTTCTCTTACTTTTCCACTCAGCTATCAGTTCATTTAGAAGAACCATTTGGATGAGAGATGAAAGGCAGCAGCGTCTAATTACCTGCAGGCAGCTGCATGTTTGGCACATTTAATGAACACTTGGACTCATGGTGTATCCAGTCCAGACAGCACTGTTGGAAGCCAGACCAAGGGCAAGAGTTTGGCACCAGTGGCAACCAATAAGCAGTGATGTCTGATGGGACAGGATCCCCTCCGTGCCGACAATTTTACAACGGATTTATAAAGAACTGTGCAAGAAATACATGAATATACCGCTATACTGCCACCTTTAGCAACCGGCTGTGTAACTGACTGCTACTCGTCTTCTCCTGGACAACACGACCGGAATACTCCAACTAGAATAGAAATCGGCTCGAGCAGGGAAGAATTGACTGTGTACTGTGCAGATAATTGGCAGCGCATTTTATATAACCCCGAATCACAACGTTTCAGAAAATGAAGTGGCACTCCAGTACGTACAACATGACTATGAGTCAGCGCCTTGAGTAGCGTACTCATGACTCACGTATTCATGAATGCAGGCTAAATTAGTATGAAGATGAAAGAGGAGAAACCCGCAGGGTTCAGCAGTACACAGGCAGTTTCAAGCAGCTCTGCAGCTCAGATAGAATCACTGGAGGTATAACGTAGCGCTTTTCTGGGCTGGACAGCATCAGTTCAGGACCCAGAGAGGATACAGTCTGTGGGAGTCTGGGAAGGGAAGCCCTGTGTGTGTGTGTGTGTGTGTGTGTGTGTGTGTGTGTGTGTGTGTGTGTGTGTGTGTGTGTGTGTGTATACACTACAGTATACTGTAGCTTTGCTGTGTGTTTTTAAGACTGAGTTTTGTAATAATTTAGTGTAAAACCTCAATCAGGATAAAGTGTCTATGTTTTGTTTCTATAGTGTCTTTGCTATTATTTAGTTTTCTACAGTATATACAGTAGGAGGGGCGTTCAAGTGAAATCTGAATTTGTGATGAAAGTTCTCATGAATGATATCTTAAAAACCGATTGTGATTTACTTGAGAAGTATAACTCAAGTGTAGCACATTAAGGAATGGTGCAAACGTTTTAAAGAAGGCCGTATATCCCTGAGTGACGATCCCATCTGAGATCTGAGCGGGCTTGGAGACCACCGGACATTCGCGGATAGAACGACTGATGATTTGAAAATTGTCAGATGATTTGTAGCCGATATCTGTTTATAGGAAGTGTACACACAATCGTTAGCCTCCACCAACACCACTGGGAGTTACTGCTACATTCCCCTGTGCAGTCCTGACCTCGCTGGGAGTTCCTGGGAGGCCAGCGGTTCGGACATGAAGCAGGCAGTCCGGTCATGGCTCTGGCTTAGTAAGAAAACTTTCTACTTCGATGGTATCCAAGCACTAGTGAAACACTGGGATAAGTGCATTAGTGTACAGTAGCTGGAGATTATATGGAGAAATAAAGGAAGTCTTACTCTCATAACTGTGTTCTGTTATTCTGCGCAATCAGAAGTGCCGGTTCGACTTGAACACCCCTTGGTTATAACATTAGGGGCAGCATAACATACTGTGTATAGCACTACTGTATATGCCTTCCTAATGTCGTTGTCACTGAGGATTGCCATCCATCCATTTTGCCTTGGATCTCCGGCATCACCAGGATTCAACCAATTGTCTTTTGTGCCACTTGGCAGCCCCCTATGTTACCAGTTTATAGACTGTCTGGCCAAAACAAGTCAATTGTAGATCAATGGGATTATTATTTTTTTGCTGTAGTTCACTCACTCACTCATCATCTATACCGCTTAATCCTGTATTCAGGGTCACGGGGGGCCTGGAGTCTATCCCAGGAGACTTAGGGCACATGGCAGGGTACACCCTGGACAGGGTGCCAATCCATCGCAGGGCACAGACACACATACACTCACTCACACACTACGGGCAATTTGGAAACGTCAATTAGCCTAACCTACATGTCTTTGGACTGTGGGAGAAAACCGGAGTACCCAGAGGAAACCCACCAAGCACGGGGAGAACATGCAAACTCCATGCACACAGAGACGGGAATCGAGCCTGGCCGGGGATCGAACCCGGACCCTGGCGGTGCAAGGCAACAGTGCTAACCACTACACCACCGTGCCGCCTGTTGTTCATGTATTCATAATTTATTGTAATTCCTTGATAAATAAGAGCCTGGGCCTCCTAATTCTAATACACTAGAAAGACCGTTAGAGAGAAGGATGGAGGATGAAAGAAATCCTTCCCTCTTTTACAAATACAGAGATGATTCAGTATCAGTTCATTCACGATCACGTAGACGCGTTGCCGCGGCTGCATCATATAGACCGAGCCTGGTGAATCTCTATGCCACTAGCATGAGCGGATCCTGCGCCCCTGGGCGAAAGCTGTCATAGTTAAGGAAGCGTAAGACAGAAAGGAAGACATGCTTTCCTCTGGCTGTTCTCATCTCTTCTCGTCTCTCCGCTCTCGCTCCTGACAGGCTGACAGTTCTACATAAGCCACTCACTGCTTCTTTCATGCCTCGCCTTTTTCAGACAAGTGTCCTCTCAGTGGAAAGACTGGCTGCAATAAAAACGCAATGCAGCCTCACAGAGGCATACACACACACACACACACACACACACACACACAGACACACGCACACATTTCACTGGGTGGGTGTATACAGAGTCTGTAAATGTCATTAAAATCATTGTATAAGTGGTTGTCGAAGAAAAAAGGGGAGAATCATCCTTTGGGAGCTCCTCATAATCAGGCCATTGTTAAAATGTTGCTGAGTTGCCGGTGCACACCGAACGAACGCAGCCGAATCACATGATGAAATTGCATTTTGCAGGCTAATGCTTCTGGGTGCATTCAGTTAAACTGGATTAAACTAAATTCCAGAGATGGGCTTAAATTGAATTTACAATTCAGATTTAGCCGTGCATGCGTAAGCCACGTGCTTTCTGTAATGAATTGAACACAGCTCATGAGCCGAGATGATTTTCTGAACGGATTGACTGAAATGGTATTGTTTGGAATAAATCAGCAACTGTAACTGCGCGGAAAAAAAAAAAAAAGAACTTTCTCTTCATTAAAACAATTCCAAAATGCTTGGATTCATTTATTTTAGCCGGCCAACCATTCAAAAGATATTAAGCTGAATTACAGGGAAATAGCGAACTGATTTCTCATAAAAGACTCCGAGTTAACAAGCTGCTTTAGAGAGCATTCTCTGTGTCTTATAAAGAACAAGTTTCAGCAAGGCCACAGGTTCATTCATGCTCATTCCAGGAGAATTCAGCACTGCTGAACTAAGCCTAGTTGCATCAATCGGGTTTAACTTAATAGCGAAGCTATTCTTGGGCTATGTTGATTGACTGATTTTTTTTTTTTTTTTTTACTCTGACGAGACACAGATCTGTTTTATAGTTAGGGCTGTCTGAATGCACAAACCTAATGTGTTTCAGATCAAATCCGAGTCACTTTTGCACGCGGTCCTTGATGAGACTGTATATCCAATACATAGTCATACATTTAGGCATTTGGCAGACGTCCCTATCCAGAGTGACTTACATTTCTATCTCATTATACATCTGAGCAGTTGGCGATTAAGGACCTTGCTCAACTTGGTGGTTGTGGGATTTGAACCTGAGACCTTTCAAGACGTAGTCCAATGCCTTAATCACTGAACTACCCCTGACCCCTACCATACCCCATGGATGAGAAAGGTAAGAATTCCTGCAATTTGCATTATGATTTCAAAGCAATGCAAGCAATAGCTGCTAAAGCGGGGCGTCTGGCTTCCTTTCTTCTTCTGGACCTCAACACTACAGTACAGTACAGCTGACTAACTACTTGCCGCCCTCCTGAGGAAAAATCCCAAGCATATTTTTAATAAAAACGCATCCATTGATTGAAATGAATGAATGGTCGCAAAGACACATTAAAGAGCGCATGCGTGTTATTTCAGATGACAGATGTGTCCATATTAGTATGCGCTTGTATAAAAGCTGCTTGTGATTGTGATTTGATCATTATGTTACAGTATGTGAACCATCATAGCATGCACATCTTGGGGGTGAAGGACCTTGCCCAAGAGTCCAACAGTGGTGACATGGCAGGGCATGAACCGGTGACCTCCAACATCTTAACCACCGAGCCACCCCTTCCCCCTTTTTAATGATGACTTTCCTGTAAATGATTTATAGATACAGTTTAAAGAAATGTACAGTATGATCCAATCTTAATATCCAAAAATCTTTACAAAAACAATCTTGCTTTCCATATCTGCTCCTTTGACTGTTTTGTAAGCTGCTCTACATAAATGACTGAAGTGTCTGCCAACTGATTAAATCTGAATCTAAGATCCTGTGGTTTTCAGTAATTACCTTTCTTTTGCTTTTAAATATGTAATAAGAAGCAAGGAAACATTCATTCAAGGACCCCATGCTAGCTGTCGACACTGATCAATCTGTTTTGAAGTTTATGACTACCAGCAAACAGTGGTCCAATGATGGACGCCAGCGCCATGGCAGCCCAAGGCTCATTGTTTTGAACAGGCAAAGCGAATGTTAGGTCGCCTGGTCTGATCCCAAAGAATAGCTGTGTAACACAAATTTATTCAGGTTAGAATAGAAAGTTGTCAGAATATAGAATATAGTGCATCACTGTCCATTGCTGTGTATGGAGATGCAGACCAGAGTGCCCATGTTGACCGCTGTCCAGTGCTGAAATCACCTACAACACGCACTTGAGCATCAAAACTTGACCCCGTAGCAGCTGAGAGCACATCGACCTGGTCTGAAGACCCATGATATATTTATATCATGTAAATATTCAAGAGCATGTACTTTATGAAGAGATGATACCAGGATGCACTATGGGAAGAAGGCAAGCCGGCAGAAACGCACAGTGTAATGTTCTGCTGAGAAACCGTGGGTCCTGCCATTCATGTCGATGTTACTTAATCATGTACCACCTACCTAAACACTGTTGCAGCCCAAGTGCACCCCTTCATGGCAAAAATGGCAGTATCTTATTTCAGCAGGATAATGCACCCTGCCACACACACACACACAAAAAAAATTCAGCCTTAATCCGATGGATCGTCTGTGGGATGCGCTCAACAAACCACTCTGATCCATGGAGGCCCCAACTCACAACTTACACGACTTAAAGGATCTGCTGCTAACATTTTGGTGCCAGATACCACGGCAAACCTGCAGAGGACTTAAGGAAGGAATTCTTTGACAGGTAAGCGCCATTTTGGCACACAGGCAGGACCTAGAAAATTTCAGCTCAGCAATTCAGGCAATTTTAATGTTACCCCTGTATCTAATTTGACATCTTTTGCCATTTTTGTGAAATCCAATGTTATAGAACCACTTTATTTATTTTGAGACTAAAATATACATTACTGTAAGCATTCAAGTGTGCCAGGGTGTCTATTATAAGTTTGTGCCAGGCCATGGTACTCTTTCTGGTATTAAATGTCAAAAAACTAAATAAAGGAGGACTTTTTTTGTTAAAAATATACAGTATCTTTCTACAGTAGGTGTTCTAGTTAAATCAAACTCTAGCAAGAGCCTCAACACTTTTTTAATTTAACCAGCGTTTCTGAATATAGTTATCAGTATTACTGATATTGCTGCAAGACTTATTCGGTTACCTGTTACTGTGTGTACAATGCATTATCCCGTGAAGAAGAACCCAGCAGAATCCAGTATAATTGAAATCCACAGAAAGCCTCGGGTTATTTTATATCCTGTTGATACTTGCTTCATTGGGGTTTGATTGTACTCACAGTGGCAGGCTTTGGAAAATCAGTTTATGACCTACTGAGCTACAGGCTTCTACTTTTACCAACCCCTTTTATGAAGATTATAATTTACACATAGATTTTGCTTTAATCATTTTACAGTATGCTAAAGGTCTACCATAAACATATGGTAAAAAGTGTACTAAATCAATTCCTGAGCAATAATAATCATTCTTACAGCTGTTTCGAGTGTTAATAGGATAAAACTGAATATCATTTCCTACCTAAGAATCGGTTCCCAAAACCCCTGGCCTCAGCCATTAATTGCCATTATAGTGTTACTTCTTATAATTTGCATAATTGCTTGTAAACAGCAATTGTAACTGAGCAAAGCGCTAATGATACTTTAGGTAATTTATGCTCATGCCCTCTGTTTAAAAATGTTTTTAAATGAGCAGATGTTTGGTTGAACTACAGTAAGTTAAACTATAACAATTCCAGTTTAGCCAAAGTGATTCCTAGCAGACAGCTAGCAGGGCACACACACATATATACTTGTTCACACAGAACAGGCATTTTGAGAATGCCAATTATCCTAATCTGCATGCATTTGGACTGTGGGAGGAAACCCACCAAGCACAGTGAGAACATGCAAACTCCATGCACACAGACCCGAGGTGGGATTCAAACCCCCACCCTGAAGGGGCAAGGCGACAGTGCTAACCCCTAAGCCAGCCTAAAAAATAAGCTATTGATTCCAAAACTTTATTTATTTATTTGTATCAGGCTGGAAGCATTTTCATTTCTGTTGTAAATTTGGACATTTTAAATATGGGGGCCTATGGGGATTGACCCGCTTTTGGAACCAGCCCCCAGTGGACAGTCAAGGAACTGCACATTTCAGTCTTGGCTTCATTTTTTATTTTTTTTTTTAGAACTGGACGTTGCCTTTTTGTAAGCTCTTTGCTTTTTTTTTTTTTTTTGCATGAAAGCCTCCAGCTGCTGTGAAGAATGGCCAGAATTTCAGTCAATAACCATGAAGAAGGTCTTGGAATGCAAGCAGTTGTTCTGTGATGGCTTGTGACTGCAGTCGCTCAATAATTAAGGACTGAAATTCCCATAAACACTTTTGTTCCTGAGCCTCCATCAGTAAAAGTGGACTTTATGTTAACTTTAACACCTTTCCCGCTATTTAATTGAACTTTGAACTTTATAGCAGACAGATTGTCACACTATTTGGTATCACCACAACGAGCACAGATTCCCTTATGTGTCTGGTTCACCTAAAGGTTTCTTCCTTTTGTCATGTCAGACAGTTATTTCTTGCCACTGTCATTGATTTTTCCTTTTTTTCCTTTTTTATTTTTTCTAATTTATATCCATATACATTTTTTTAATTCTGTAAAGCTGCTTTGCCACAATGCCCATTATTACTATTACTATATAAATGTAATTGAATTAAATTGAACTAAATATACATTATATATTATATACATTTATACCTGTATAATTTATATATTTATTCCTCATACGATTTTTTAATCGCATTATTTAATAACTGAAGTTTTTTCAGTTTACCGTTGCATCAATGTTGTGGAGTTTTATTGTAATTGATTTTATATTTATGTAGAATAAAATAATAAATGTATAAAATCCATTTCAACTATATTTCTTCATATGCTTAAGATCTATTTCAATATTTCATCTAAAGCAAAACAACCTAATATATATATATTCCGTTTGAACCACAACACACAAAATGTCTTTTTTTCACAGTTTTGACACATCTTCATATTTCATATTTAATAATTACATTTTTCTTAATATTTTCCCTTACTGAGCGGTGAACGGTGTTGTGAATTCTGGCATGTTTAATAACAAGCAGGCGGTGTGGATGGAGAGCTGAGAAGGATGCCGGGATCCTGGTGGCCTATGAAAAGCACAGACTGGAAAATGCTCAGCGGAGTGAGAAATATGAGGATGTATTTATTCACAGCTCTCCAGGTTTCTCTCTGTGTGTGTCCGCACTGGTGCACATGTTCACAAAAACATCGTTTTTATGTTTGCCTTTTCAGGCTACTTCAACAAAAAAAAGAAGAAGAAAAAAAAAAAAAAGCTTAGTTAAGCGAGTGAAGTGATTTGCATTTAAAAATTCTGAAATTGGGAACATTTGAAAAGCTAAATGATCTAATTGATCCTTATGTCTTATTCCCCAATTCCATGTCAGTTTGATCAGAGACTGAAAACGGAGAAAGAGTTTAATCTGTTTTCGGTTTCTATGGAGATTTTCTTTTGCTCTTTCAGGATCTCTCCTTCTCTCACACAATGTTCAGTGTGCTGAACAAATAATTTAAGAGCTGTCTGTGCATATTAGATAGTGCAACCTAACAGTTTACTTCACAGAGCTTCTGAGAAAGTGTGTGGGTTTTGTGTGTGGACAATTTGAGTCTGCTTGAATATGTGTTATGGCTTTAAGGCGATGCTGTCAGGTCAGTATATTTTTGAAGCTTTT
The DNA here is from genome assembly GCA_003987875.1 of Clarias batrachus. NCBI lineage: Eukaryota > Metazoa > Chordata > Actinopteri > Siluriformes > Clariidae > Clarias > Clarias batrachus. The sequence goes on along the minus strand of QMIH01000399.1, from coordinate 16,703 downwards.
GTACTTTGCGTTTTGCTTTGAAATTCAATGGGATCTTTTTCTAAGCGCTCAACTTTTCCTTATCCACAAAAGCAGCATGGTAGTGCATCCTTCTTTGGAGTCTTTTTAAGCCTAATGATGCATTCTCCAAACAGTTTTCTCCTTTTTTAAAAGTGCTTTGTACAGTACCCTTTCTCCCTGAAAAAGCGAAGGAATTTAGAATTTAAGAACAGTTACCAAATTTATTCTTTCTAATTTGGTCATCTGCTAATTTTTTCCCATCAGCCAGATCTTTATTACACTACAAGCAGCAAGAAGGCTAATACATGTTTCTTTCAATCCAGACTTCTTTTCAAACCACTGATCATGGGGAGGAAACTACAAGCCACTCAGAAAAGTCTGAGTGCACTCTTCTCCATACATGTGCTCACAGATGCCCACAACTGTCTAGTGTCACCTTTGATGACAAAGGAGAATGTAATGTCACCACTCTCACCCAGGGAGCATGATCAATATTGCTCCTTTGGATCCCAGACATAGAGTAGATGGCTATGGGAAGATCTCTGGATGTTGGCATGGATGCAAATCTGTTGTACCAGTCAGGAGCCAATTGGTTAACTGACTAATGTTACACCATGCATACAGTATATTGCCAACATACCCTAAAAAGGCTACCTAAATAACAACTATGTTTATTTCCACAACAACAATGTTGTATATTAAAAGTCTCAGTTTACATTTTTTCTCCATCATAGTACCGTCATTAATGTCTGGTTTAGGTCCTTTGACCTGGAATGTATCTTTCTACGTAATAATAATTGTGTCATATCTCACTTTTGGTCTGAGTCTCATCCTTGACAAACTGCCTCTCTTATCCTGTGGCCACAAACTCCTTCTGCATCCAGATCTTACGCTTATCTTCCTGAGGACACAAATTCCTGCTCCATCCATCATGAGGATACACATTCCTTTTGCATCCCTGTTCTGCTCTTACCATCCTAAGGCCACAAGTTCCTACTCTATGCTTGTCATAGTCCTACCTTCCTGAGGTGACAAACTGCATCATACTTTTTTCTAACACGCATATCCTACTTCTAACCCCTTAATGCTACTAGCTTATGTTCCACCTGTCCTACTTTTACCATCCCTAGGCCATGATTTCTTGTATGCAGACTCTACTCCTACTATCCTGATGCATCAAGTTTCTGTTCATCTATACCCTAATTCTAACATCCTAATACCACAAGTTCCTGTGTCTGGGACCAAAATCCCCTGCTGCGTCCTTTTTCTTGCCTACTCTATCCATATCCTTCTCCCTTTGTATACCCATCCTTTTCTTCCTATCCAAACAGCTCCAACATCTACAATCCTGAGGTCATGAGCACATTCTGCATCCAAATCCAATGCCTACCATCCTGGATCTAAAAGCCCCTGCTGCATCCATTTACTACTTTTACCATCTTGAGGCCACAAACTCCTATTTGCATCTAGAACCTACTCGTACAGTACCATCCAGGCACCACAAGTTCTTGCTCCATCCAGATCCAACGCCTACCATCCTGGAACCAAAAGCCCTTGCTGCTTCCATTTCCTACTTTTACCATCTTGTACCATCTTGAGGCCACAAACTCCTATTTGCATCCAGATCCTACTAGTACCACCCTGGCACCACAAGTTCTTACTCCATCCAGATCCTACCCTACCAACCTGCGACAACAAGCGCCTGCCTCGTCCATTTTCTACTTTTACCATCTTGTACCATCTTGAGGCCACAAACTCCTATTTGCAGCCAGACCCTATTTCACTATTCTGGGACCACAAGATCCTCCTCTATCCATATCCTTCTCAATTTGTATCCCTCCCTATTCGTCCCATCCAAACAGCTCCAACTCCTACAATCCTGAGGTCATAAGCTCTTTCTGGATCCAGGCCTAACATCCTAATCCTAACACCTAATCCAGCACCTTCTCAAACAAGGTCCTATGCTTACCATGCTGAGTCCACAAGCCCCTGCTGCATCCATGTTCTGCGTCTACCAGTTCATAATATTGTACTCAGCTCCTGCTCCTGCCATACCGATGCTGCACATGATCCAGATCCAGATGCAGATCCACTTTGTCCTATGCCATCCAGATCCTATCCATCTTGAGGACTACAAGATGCTATTCCCTGTTGATCAGCCCCCCTTTTAACTGCAACATGCCAAATCCGCTGATACATTAAAGATTAGAAATCACTAAACCAATTTAACATTTCTCCTTTCCACTTTTTTAAGGGGCACTTACAATATGCGTGTCTTAAAAGCTACTTTAAGACAATCTTCACAGTAAAAGTGCTTTAAAAAACATATTTATTTAATCTATTCCGTTCTTTTCTATCTTTCTCAGTGTGAGATGTTTTCCATTAAATCATGGCATCATTAATCAGCAAGCCCGGTTCTTTACATTTCAGCTCATTTCTCTGCATTTGTCTCATTTTTATTTCTTCTACTAAAGCCTTTCAGCTCTCTCTTTCTCGCTGACAGAAGTAAAGTGCTGATGTCTGGCTAATGAAAGGCTATAATAAATCACCTCCTAGCTTTGCCATCTCTACATAGTACTCTTTTTTTTTGAGACTATAGCTCTTTTTATTTGGACGCTGATCAAATCTCATTTTAGAAATCACCGAAGGACAATTGGACATGATCTTCTACACTTTTTTTTCATGGCAGCATCAGACCTCCATCAGCATTCTTCTCAGTAAAGGCAAATTGATGCTTAATCTGGAGAGCTTCCCCCTATAAAAACACAATCAAGCATAGTATTAAAATTCAGGCCAACGTTTTTATATTAATTATACCACGTTGCTGCTGAATTCTCAAATCTGAATGTTGGAAGGTGTTGAGAAACTGACATGTTTCATGGAGGTCCTACAACATTACGTAACTCCTAACTAATAAGAACTATAACCTGTTTTTCTTTAATAGATACAAAAAATGGTTAGTGTGGGCAAATTGCTGTGATGCCTTAGGAAGTAAACAACCCAAGATGTGCAACATAATCCATTTATTTTTCTGATAACAGCATGCTCCATCTTGCTTCATTCCTTAATTATGAGGCTGACACTGATCGTGTTGATAATTCAAATCGATCGTTTCAGAAGATCAAGCACCTTTAAGCAAAAGATTTCTAGAGGATTTATTAGATGAGCCGTGTTTCTCAGTGCTCTGTCACTACAAAGGTTGTGATGACAAAAAAGGTATGCTTACGATTATGCTTATTGCTCCCCCCCCCCACCACCCCTCTGTGGGAATCATTTTTTAGAAAATGAGATTGAGAGCGTACACCGGATGACTGATTAACATCCATCCATTTTCCATACCCATTATTCTGTGAAGGAGCACGGGGGCCTGCATCAGGTATATACCAAGGATCTCAGGACTCAAGGCAGAGGACACCCTGGATGGGGTGCCAACTCATCACAAACACACAGACAAACTCATTCACATAATACAGGATAATTTGGAAACACCAATCAGCCTACAACTCATATCTTTGGACTGTGGAAGGAAACCATAGTACCCAGAGGAAACCCACCAAGCATGGGAGAAAAAAGCAAACTCCACACGCCACACAGACTGAAGGCAAGATTTCACCTTCAGCCCTGGAAATGAGGACGGACAATGCTAAATATGCTAAACACATTTTAGCATATTGATGAGTTTTGATCTAGTTTTTAGAGTCATTAATTATTTGCTTAAATATCAGGTTTTTGTTTAAAAAATTCAGGATGATTACATTCAAAGGGTTTTCTCCAGGTTACTTTTTAGCCAGAAAAGAAGCCGATGAACAGGACATTTGAAATTAGAGGCTTACGTATATCAGATGTGCAATGTTTATCTGAATCCTGTGTATTTACATTTATTGGTGAATGACAATGCAGTTACCCCATGCATATTTAATCTGTGCAAGTGCATGTGTATAGGCGCCATGGGTGTTGTATTTGTTTGAAGTCTATGACTCAGTAATCCTATAGTAATCATTTGTTTGCATTTAAAAGGAAGATGCAATAAGAAAAGGAAAGAACAAAGAATGAAACTTGTTTTGCATCTTGTCAAAAATCATTTGCTATTGAAAAAAGGCATAAATGTGTTCATTTCTCGCAGGTATATAAAAAAAAAGAAGCTTAAAGCTTAATTTTAAGCGAGACACTCGATTGAACAGGTAATTGAACACCTCACTAGTGTCTGCTCTTCCCTTCAATTTCAGACTGCTTTGTCTCACGCAGCCTCTGTTCTAAATAACCAATCTAGTCATTTAAACACTTAATTCTCTCTCTTTCTTGAGACTGGCTGATGCTTCTTTAGTTCTCTTAGTAGTTTGAAGATGCATTGTGGAACATAGGAACAGAAATAACCTGCATCATTCCCACTGAATTCAAGCAACAATATATTATATTGTTGTTGTTGGTCTTTCAGCTGCTCCTGTCGAGGGGTCGCCACAGCAGACCATTCGATCCACACATCAACTTGGCACAGGTTTTACCTTCCTGACGCAACCCTCTCATTTCATCCAGGCATGAGACCGGAATGGCATCCAGTGGCTGGAGTTTGGGCATTGGCAGGAATTTCAGACCCGGGCCTTCCGCCTGGTAGACGAGAGACCAATGCCCCAACAATATATTACATTGATTACTTTTTGTTTTTGTTCGTTTTTTCTCAACTTTCATTATTACAAGCAAAATATAATGGATTTAATTGGATTCTATTTTTGTAAATCTGTAGCCATTATTTTTKAATAAAAAAAAAACATATCAGTCATATAAACTGCCTTCTTAACCTATTTTCTTAAACCTATTTTCTTTGCTTGATGCAGTCCATGAATTTGACCGTTCTGAAATGGTGACTTTTTGTTTGGCCAGGGAGTGTATTTTATCCATTTATAGCTACATTTAAATGTAGGAATGTCCTGAAAAACAGCTTAGTCCTTAGTTACCGTAATCATAACGTCACCTGTATCTCTTGCTCTCTCTTTTTCTTAAGGCTAATAACAAATTTTCCGTTTGTCACATTATCCAGGTAGAACTAAACCATCACCGACTGAACATTTTCTCATGTACAGATTTATTTGTGACCAAAAATTAGTGATGTATAAATTAGTGATACCGGAGACTCCAAAAATGCCATATAAACAATTATACAGGTTTTTAAAATGTGTTTTTGTGAAGCAGTTGCCATACAATTTATATATATATATACACACACACACACAGTGGAACCTTGTATTACGAGCATAATTCGTTCCCGAAGTGGACTCATATTACAAAACACTTGTAAACCAAATCAAACCTTCCCATAAGAAATAATGAAAACTCAAATAATTTGTTACAAAATAAAACTCCTCCTCCCTCCCCCCACCCCCCCTTTAAAAGTTTCACAACAAACACACACACACAACGGAAACACTGTTTTAACAGGAAAAAAGTGATTAAGTAACTGTACATGTTTTTGTCCCAAATATAGATTATGAACCTATTATATATGAAATAACCTGTTGAAATCAGTTGAAAAATGTAAAATTTATACTGTTTTTTTTTTTTTCAATGGAGAAGCTAAAAGGATTTAAAAGCAGCTGGCCAAAGAGGATTTATTTATTTATTTATTTATTTATTTATTTATTTATTTATTCATTGGACAGGATTAAGAATACCCGAGCACTCGTATCACCCCCTCTCACAATTTATCCTTGTGTCTCTCATGCTCTGCTGCTTTTAACCAGTTTGAGCCGATTTCCCTTCCCTTTTTAAAGGAGATTATTGCGCATAAGGAATGCTCATTCTGTTCCACCGATGTTATCCCTACTCAATTTTTTAGAGAGAGTTTTGACATTATTGGACCAGTGGTTCAGAAAATTTTAAATATCACTCTGGCCACTGGTGTTGTGCCAGCGGCTTGTAAGCGTGCAGTGATGCAACCACTGATTTAAAAACACCTAACTGGAATTCCTCTACTCTGTTCTAACTGCTGACTTATTTTTAAATGGCCCTTTTTTTTTTAGATGTATCTTGAAAAAAATGTTTCTGTACAGATTCAGCCTTATTTAGATGCACACGGTGTTCTGGAAGTGCTCCAGCCTGGTTTTAAAGCTCTCCACTGCACTGAATCCACACTCTTAAAAGTTTTTAATGATCTCTTAATAACTACGGACTCAGGGAATTTTTCTATTCTTCTGCTTTTAGGAAGCAGCACAATAACAACCACCCACACACAGATTTGTGTTAGAAGTGCAGATGAAAAAAAACTGAGTAAGGAACCTGAAAAAATAAATAAATAAATAAATAAATAAATAAATAAATAAATAAAAGGAAAAAAAGAAAGTTTATAGTCAGGGTACGGTGGCGTAGTCGTTAGCACCGTCGCCTTGCACCTCCGGGATCTGGGTACGATTCCCTCCTCGGGTCTGTGTGCATGGAGTTTGCATGTTCTCCCTGTGCTTGGTGGGTTTCCTCCGGGTACTCCGGTTTCCTCGCACAGTYCAAAGACATACAGATTAGATCAATTCCCATTCCCAGACTGTCTGTAGTGTATAAATGAGTGTGTGTGTGTGTGTGTGTGTGTGTGTGTGTGTGTGTGTGTCCTGGAATAGACCCCAGGACCAACCCCTCAATGCCCCCCCCCCACACACACCTTTTTTTATTCACTGGACCATTAGTTTGTTAGTTTCTCTTTAAAAAGACTAATCATTGAAAGAAACCAATTTCACTTGACAATGCTGCTTTAATAATGATAATAATAATAACAACTGTTAAGAATTCAATTAMTCTTAAAATCATTTGGCAAAAATTCAATAATTAGACAAATGCTATTAATTAGACATTGATGTTTGACATTCATTGAATTTTTCCTCTGGATGAAGAGGTTCAAAGGGCTTACAAAGGGACTTCACAGGAAAGCGACTGATTTCAGCCACAACACGCTGACTCGTTGCAATTGATATCAATTTTTAATGTAATCAAGATCAATTCATCTGCGTGCAAAAGCGGGCACATCGCACATGGGCTACTTACAGCTCTGTTATTCAGTCACAATTCGCATATCACTCAGGCGTCTGCTTCCTGTTTGACTGACACTCCACCAGTTGGGTTGCAGTTGCCTTGTGAAATTCAGCTCTACAGTAACCCTTTCTAGCCACGCTGTACATTACAGAGTCTTTTTGAGCTCCTTTTTTTGAGCTGCTCTCAATCACCCTTGTAGAGACCGCATGTAGTGCAACGCGTGTACTTTCCTCCCGGTTTTGACAGCTTCCCTCATCATTAAACCCTTCCTGAGCTGAGTCAGGTGTGTCAGAACAGGGAACAGCGCACAGTTGTAGAGGTTGTCAGGATCGAGATTGAGAACTGCTGCCATAGTCGAAAGCCTGGCTCGTTGCGTCGGTAGTACCCTTGGAGAAACTTTATATTAAGTACTTTGCCCACAGCCACTTTGCCAGTGTGCAGGAAGCGTAAAAACGTACCGTCTTCTGGCATGAGCATAATTCAATGCCTAGCAGGGCCAGAAACACTGACTCTCATGGGGAGCACAGCCAAAGGCACTATGCTCCCTCCTACATGCTTTATTTTTAGTACAAACTATGTTCTTATGTGTGCAGCATGTCTTTAGGGACAAGTGACGAATGCCTTAATGGAGAACTTAACAAAAATTTCACACACACTGTCGGTTTCGACGTTGCTTCCTTAAGCTTTTCTGCACATTTCGGCTACATTGATTAAACAAGCCATGTTCCTTGATGCATTTGAAAAACGTTCCGGCTTAATCCTGGAATTGACCTCCATAKGATTTGTATGTAATGATGACTGGACCTTTGTTTTGTTACCATAGAAACAAAGAAATGTGAAAGAGAGAGAGAGACTGAGGCTAAAGTTCGAAACTGGAAACTCATCAGGTCACAGTTTCCATTTCATTGCATCATTTGTTGCAAGGGGTGTATAGGGAAATGATGAGGGAGGCTTAACGTTTTTCATGGTCCTCCTCCCTTAGAACATTGCCTCTTCCTGGAATATGATGCTTTTGGTGTGACAACAAGCTGTCTTGGCCTGCAGCGTACATTTAGCAACAGGCAGAGTAAACAAGACACACAGGGCTCTTTCACACCGATTCCACTGATTCCCCTCCAAGACATTCATCGCTAGTGTATATGTTTTGGTTTGTATTATTTTTATCCAACAATGTTGCTGCGGAGAAAAAAATTAACTAATTGGATAAGCAAAATGTACAGTAATGCAGATTGCTTAAGGAGCATCATTAGCGTGTTTATGAAAAAAGTTTAACAGGTTTAAAGGTTTGTTTTTTTCAGTCTTTATTGTTTATATATACAGTGTGTAGGTTTGCATTCTACACAGTTGGACTTTTACAGCATTTCATTAGATAGGATTTCAATCCGGCATCCTGGATACACATTATAATCCCAAAGTGTTACATATTTTTGCATGCATTTATGAGGGATTAGTATAGATCTGTTTTTGCAGAGATGTGCATCATTTTTAGCCCACGTTTCAGTGATAAAATAGTAACGATAAAACGTTATGAGTTCAAATCCCAAGGTGGCCATAATCCCAGTGCTTGGGCTTGAGCTGAGTCTTTAACCCTGACCTGCTCAGCTCATTACTTGCACTCTATCCAGACTCACTCGTAAGCCGTCCTGGGTAAAAGCATTTGCCAAGTAAATAAACGTTCGTGTTTGAATGATTAAATTTCATTGAAACAAAATGCACAAATGTTTTTAAACAAGAAAAAAAAAAAAACACGAGAACTAACTTTCATGTAATTTGTATCAAAATGTGAATGCCCTTTTTATTCAGGGTTTGTACTGATGTTAGCGTCAATTATTTGACATTTGCGTAGCTTTTCTTGAGTTTATGCGTAAAATTTTGAATTAAAAATTTTTTTTTTGCACTAGAACTTCAATAAAAAAAATTTAATTCAAACAAGACAAGTGTGTAGTCTGAGCACTACTTAATAACTATCAGTTACTCACTTTCAGTTTTCTAAAATAACAGATAACAGCCCTTTATAACTTTTTCTGTTATAACTACAGTACCATGCAAAAGTCTTAAGCTATCATTCATTTCTTCATATTTAATTTAATTATTATTTCTACAAGAATACCAAAAAAAAAAAAACTAATAAAAATGCAAAAAAATACAATTTAWATTTAGTTTTGTAACAACCTCAGCAGAAACCTCATTCCCCCTCTCATCTATTCCAACCACTCAGCATCACCGGTATACTAATCATCATCAGCAACTGTTTCTCTTAGATGCCTTTTTTCCCCCTTTTTTTTAAAGATTTAATGATTTCATAGATCCCTACAGGGCTTAACAAACAAAACAGAACAAAACAAAAAGAATCCTCTGAAACTGCTTCAGGAAGTCTGGAGAACTGTTCCTCAAGACTACATTAAAAATACAAGAAAGTCTTGTTCTATGGAAACAAAATATGAAGAAATGAGAGGAAGCTCAAGAGTTTTGCACAGCGCTGTAGTTTATAATTCCTTTTATATTACAGCAGTCTGCTAAAACTTTCTTCTTTTTTTTTTTTTTTTATTTAAGACAAATCACAGGTCTGTGTTAATGCACTCATTATGCCTCTGCCAATAAGTAGTGGAGTAATTATGTTTGCAGGTTGGCCAAGGTCTGTTCATTGTTAGCACGAGCAAGGTTTTTATCATTTGTACAGAAATACCTTCATGACCGGCATGTGAACTTATTTGATTTTAGAAGTGATCCGTCCTAAGAAGGTCATGTTTACAACAAGGTCAAGTGTGTAGAATTGTTCCCCTTCAATAGTTTTTGATTTGTAATTTAAGAGTCCCAAAAGGAATCCTTATATTGGATGACAGCTGAAAGATAAAATGCCGTTGAGATAGTGTTGAATGGAGGACCCGGACACAAGTGTGCAAACGAGGAAATTTGAACCTTAATGTTAACATATATAGTATGTACAGTAGCTTAACATCCATTCTCACAACGTCACATGGTCCATTCTGATGGGGCTAAGAATTTTGCCTCCTTTCCAGTTTGCATGTTGGTAAATTTCTGGTGTCTGATATTTGGAAGTGTTTGGTTTTATGTCCTGGTGATGGGTTCTTCATGAACCATTCGTTCTTTTTGAACGAGTCTTTAACGTGACTCAGAGGAACGAGTAGTCTCAGAGAGTGATTCGTTCATTTTCTACTGGGAGCGCATGCGCAAAGCAGCGCAAAACCTCCGTATGTTATGTACAGGGAACAGAAATGAGTCGTTACCTTTGAGTCTTCTAGTTCGAATCGTTCGTTCATTTGTCACCTGACTCGCATAGACACTATGCAGTGCAATAGATTCAAAAGAACGAACGACTCGGACTAGAAGATGGAACCGTTCAATTCTGTGTCATGTGTAATGCACTGAGTAGCGTCTTTGAGAGTCAAGTGACAAAAGAACGAACGACTCGGACCAGAAGATATGAGAGGTGATCCACTCATTCTGTTTATAATAATATGACGTGAGCTGCATTGTAATATTTTCATTACTGGTATTATAGCCAGAATTTGTGTATGTAGACGTGTTGGGGGACTGTTTATTAAAAATGTAACATTTTATTTTATTTCTAATAGAAAGAACAAAATGTACTAAATGACTCACAAAAAGATTCGCTCATTTTAATAAACGAGATTCAAAGAACCGAGTCACTAAAATGATTCAAACTTCCCATCACTAGTACTGTACCCATTCTTCCTAGCTTCAACAGCATGTTCCCTGGTGGTTCACATCAACTAGAGATTGGGACATTCGCTCAACATTATCCAATTGTAATGTATTCAACATTGTTCTGATGTYATTTATTAAAGCAACTTTCACAAACAGCCCAAGACCAATGTTGACCAAACATCTGTGATGGTGCAGTTAACGTCATGAAAATATTTTGATAACCAAAAATTCCCATGCTGAATATTCTGACATATAAATTAGCTACAAGAAGAATTACAATAGATTTTATTGGCAGAGACATCAAAGTTGTAATACGTTATTATATTTCAGTTTTAACAGATAATTCTGAGACGCAAAATGTCATTCTTTACTGAATGAAAAATGTAATCACTGCCAAATTGCTCTTTCATAATATGAACAAAACACTTCACGACATGGAGCCTGACAAGCCATACAGCATGATTTGTATCGACAAGATGCTCACAATCATCCAGCTTGCTGGATCTTGAGCTGTTATCAAAATTGGCATCACAATATGACTGTAGACAACATAATTGACTGAATCATTTAACTGTTCTATAATTTAGTTAAGATCACCGGTCTGGCTCCGGAAATGTTCGCATTGTTYGCCTGTAAATGTGTTTTGTACCATGTATCAACATAAATTTTGTGTTATTTTTGGCTGTCCCTCTTCTCTAAGACTGACATGAAACCTRCTGTATACCTTGATGTGTGGGACAAACTTTTCGTGACATTACATTCATTGACAATGATACATAAACATTAAATTATACAGTATAATAAACCGCCCTCCATATGACCTTATATAAGTATACTTTAATCATGAGAAGAAGCAAATGTGCATAAGCAGGATGTGTATATGAACTATACTGACAAAATAAACCAGCACATCGACATAGGTCTTGTGATATAAAAAAAATAATAATTAAAAAATCTATTAAAGTAGTGCATCAGAATACGTGCAGTTAGAATAATGCAAMCAAGATTTATTTTAAAATAGTGAAAATCTGAATATCTATAAATATTTTTACTTTATTAATTAATTTAATTTAAGTATTTATATCTTTTTATTTCATCTCATGTATCCTAGATTCATTACACATCAATTGATGTATTTCATGTGTCATATGTAGTGAATATATGAGAATTTCACATTTAGTCAACGCCAATTCCCACCTGCGCTCCCGCATCAATGCTAGAACCACCAGCCAGCGAGGACGAACGTTAGCGTGTGTTTCCTCCAAGCCACATGATGCCACCAACTCCATCTTTTTGAACTGCTTGCTCATTCACTGTTGGGAGTGGAATAACACAGTGCTACAGTATCCGCTCTGTCAAGTTGTGTGAGCACACACAGAGACGCCAGTGATTGGCTCTACAGTGAGAAATCTCAATGCCTCCTATCTCTCCCTTCTGAAAGAGCTCGGCCAATCAGTTCTATCTAGGCCGCCAACTACAGGAGGATACTGCATTACCCAGGATCATATATTCGGTACTCGCAAACTCCTGATCGTGTTTCACTTTTTGAATTAAATTACAAAGAAAAAACATTTTTAATCCATGATATTCATTTTCTGAGATGCATTGTACTGTATTTTTCTCAACTTAATATAAATGTGCCACGCTGCACAATGCTGCACAATGCTGCCACCACCATGCTTCACCATAGTTATGATGTTCTTGGAGTAATAACCTTTTTTGTTCATGCACCATTGGATTTCTGCCTAAAAAGTTCTACCATGGTCTCATCAGACTATGACACGTTTCCTTTTTCTCAGATGTGAAGAACATGAGAGATYGTTGCGACATACAGCAAGATTTTACTGCAGATGTTGCACTAGGTCTCTTGAAAGGTTTTCTTAGTCTTGATGTTGGCATGATGTTTTTGGTAATATCACTGCAGCAATCCATCTTTTCCCCACTCTTTGATGATGGTGTYCATTGTGGTGCCCCAGCAAATGTTTTGGATTTTCTGTCAAAACCCTTTCCTTTCATGGTTTCAGATAAAAGTGTCAGATAAAATCAAGAAATTCCTGCAGAAATAGAAACTGCATGTTGTATTCATTAATTCGGAGTCAATCAGACTCACTTCGGTGCATGATATAATGCTACTGTATTTACTGTTGAAAATTAAAAGTGATTCTGAGCATAGGCGCACGTCCCATTTTAAAAAGGGTGTGCATGTTCATCCAACCATAGTTATTATTATATTTATAATAGTCATTATATGTTTCTTTTTTTTTTTTTCAAAAAACTTTTATTTCTTTCAGGTCTATATATTTTAAAGGTCCCATATTTTACTATTTATTTAACAAGTTAACACAGGACTGCTATTAGGACATTAACACAATGTGCTAAATGAGCTACTGCTGAACCACGCCCCATCAGAGAACTTCAGAACTGAGCAACAAGCTCAGTATGAGGTCACAGGAGGAAGAATCCAATTGTCAAACCCATTACCCCCCCCTTCCCTTTTTTTTTTCTTTGCTAAGTAGAAATAATATGAAGAGCCACCCATTAACGATGTGCAAATAAGCACAAAATGAAGCTGTTTTCTCTTAATGTAAGAAACATTAGCACCAAAGGACTCATTAAATAATCACTTTCCCTTTTTCATAATTCAATTAGAAGCTTTTTTTTTCCTTTGATCTCTAGTATAAACAAGTATGTTTGCATTATTAAAAGCTGATGGAATTTCAGACATCCAGTAGCATCCGAATGGTATCTTGTTATTCAACCAGGTGCATTATCATATAAATGTGTATCTCTTTTTAGAAAGGAAATATTGCATGCTGTTTTTTGCTCGAATGGTTTTCGGAAAACTAGCGCCTTGGCGGCATCCCTCACTTAAGGTAGCAGTTTGACTTATATCTGCACAATGCACATTTTAGAGCCACTGAAATGAGACAATATGTGGATTTCCATAACCCATTAAAATACAGAAGCAATTTGTTTACTGTATACATCTTTTTTTCCGGCTCTAACATTATTGCCAAAGCAAAAAAAAAAAAAAAACGGGCCTTGCTGCTTGAGAGGGTTTTTATGGAGCTAGATTTTTTTATTTTATTTATTTATTTATTTATTTATTTCAAGTCATTCTTGTTCAATTTTGAACGCCCCTTGGCTCTCAACCTATAAAATGTTCAGGGATTTAAGTTCAGGTAATTATGAAATCCCAGTCACATCATTGCAGGACTAATGCATGCTGTGACTCAGCGATGTCTGTGACCTGTTTGACCATGGCAGAGCGATGGAGCTGCACTTCAGCCGCTGTATTTGACCTTGCAGTGCAACAAAACATCATCAATCACATTTCAGCTTTGGGAGTCTGGGCGATGTGTGCCGGTTTAAATCATGTCGTACAAGCTAAAAACAAGCAAGTCCCAGACGTATTGCACTGTTCAAACAATTCTGACTTCCTCAAAGTGATACTTGGCCTATCTTTTCACAGAACCTAGCAGTTCTCCCCTTCATCCTCTCCAGCATGACATGTCTAATAAATGCTCCTTCTTGGGCCATGTTCTTTTATTAGCCACCCATTCAACGGCTTATTCTGGAATTAGTACATTTAGCGTTAGTATGTACATCTTTCATCTACTGAATATCGCCTGCGCTGTTTTTGTATAGCATCATTAAGTATTTCTTTCACCTGAAAGAGGGTTCTTATGTTCCCCTAGCGAATGGATCTTTAATTAGTAGCTTTTAGATAAATACCATTATTCAGCCTCCTCCTCTTTTCCCCTCAATAACCAGTTCAGCAAGATTAATGATAGGATGCCTATTGTCCACGAAGTACTTTCACTAATCACTGAGAGTACGATGAGGTGTGGGGGGGGACATTAAACAATGCAAATCAAACCACATTCTTCAAGTGTGCCGCGTTGCGCTGCTCAGCCAGATAGCGCGGGGAGAAGGAAGGAGACGACTCCATTAACAGCAAAATGGTAAAAAAAAAAAAAAAAAAGACAATACAGAGTGTATGATGTATGTGTTTGCTTCTGTTGCTGGCTTTGGAGAAGAGTTAATTCCTCTTTTAAGAAGTGCTAGGCAGAAGCAATTTTACAGTTTTGACAGTAACGCTGTCATTAACAAGCATAAGATGAGACAAGTAACCATTACCCTCTCGTGGCCCTCGGATTCTCACTTTTAAGAAGTGACATTTAAAAAAATAAATGACACCCTGATGGCGGAATAAAGCCATCCTGCTGTAACTACACCGGCGGAACAACAAATTTATTATCTATTTCATTTTAGTAACTTGGCTTCGTATTTGAAGGCTTAATAAAGACAATCAATTCTACTAACGTGAACCGTACTACAGTACAGTATGTCTGATATTGCGATATACAGTAATGTAGAAATGATAGTACTGATAAACTCCATTATTATAACTCCAGCATTTAGCCAAGTCACGCTGATTTGCATCAGAGTGGTGGCCAAAACTATTCGGACAAAAGTGGAATTTTGCACAATGCTTTATCGACATAAAATAATGACAATCAAGACCAAAATAATAGTTACGTTCTTTTATGCAACGAAATTGCWATACAGTAGTCCATATTTAGTGTGAAGCCCTATATTCTTTAAAACCTAACGGATCTGTTGAGCATTTGTCTGCAATTAAGACTCAACCCATGCCTGCTTGATAGCTTCCTGAAGTACATGGTTACTTGGCTGCTCCTGCTCTATTGTCCAGCATCCAACAGTTTTCTACTGGGTTTAGGTCTGGAGATGGTGCTCCAGAGACTAACCATTACCATTGTCCTTTTTACAATAGTTTTTGAAGTTAACTAGCACAACCCTGTAGTCTGATACGCTAGAACTTATTAGTGGACAGGTTTTGTGTCCACAGGGAGAGCTATAGTTCATGGCATTTGTTGTCTAAATACAACACATCCAGGGTTCAAACCCATATCTTTATCCACATCCATAACTCAACAACCTAGAGGAAGAGCCTTAGCCAAATGAGCCATTACTGCTGTAATAGTAATACTTTTGGCTACCACTGTACTGTATCTATAAAAAGTGGGCTGAACAAATAGAAATAGGATTATTTATTGAAACTGTCAAGGATTCTGTGCGGAGACATTTATTTAACATTTATTTCCAAGTTTGTCAGAACGGATGACTTTGCACTTTCAGTTGTAAGACAAGCTGCACTTTTTGAGTTATTAGCTTTTGCAAAAAAAAATGTGGGGAAAAAGTGGCTGGGGAGCTGACGACTCTTTATAGCAGCTATAATGTACAGTAAGCTCTAACTGGAAATGCACGGTTTTAAAGAGGTTTCACAACTTMAAATGTCAATACAAATGGATAAAATGTAAGATGTGTTGTTCTTTAAGGTTTACGAAGAATACAACTGTGGGAACCTCACTCTGTCATTGATTGTTTTTCTGCAAAACCTTACACAATTCAAGTAAATTAAGGGAAAACAAAATCCAAAACTACATAGCCCTTTGTGAAAAAGTGTTTGCCCCCTAAACCTAATAACTTGATTGGGCCACGCTTACCAGCAACAACTGCAATCAAGCATTTTCAATAACTTGCAGTGAGTCTGTTTCAGCGCTGTGGAGAAATTTTGGCCCACTCATCTTTGTAGAATTGTTGCAATTCAGCCACATTGGAGGGTTTTTGAGCTTGAACCGCCTTTTAAAGGGGGGTGAACGCTTTTTCACACCACTGTATTCTGTGTCCATTTACCAACCACCTTATAGTAGGATTTATAATTATTATAGCTACAGAGTTCTCATTGGCAGTTTGGGAACGCCAGTTACAGTAGCTTAATGTGCATGTGGAAGGAACCCAGAGGGAAACAACCACCAAGGACGGGGGAGAACATGTGAAGTTCATGCACACAGACCCTGGAGGTGCAAGATAACAGTGCTAACCACTAAGATTTCTTTTCCACTGATTTCTTGCTTGACCAAAGTGGAAGGTTCTTCTGTTCCCTTTCAAAAGCTACACTCAATGCTGCGTGAAAA
>QMIH01000398.1:399804-426110 GCA_003987875.1 Clarias batrachus | reverse complement strand
AATTGTTTTGTTACTAAGACATAGCAACCGAACTGCAGGTTGTTCATACCATTTTAAACACTAGTACAACCTGCAGGTCCATTGCTAGGGCTTAGTAACAAAATTAATGTTTTTTTTAAACACTTAAAAACATTTTATAAATCATTCAGAATGTATTCTATAAAATGTTATCCAGCGCTAACATCCACCACTAGAGTGTGTAACGACAGCGAGGCTGAGGCTGAATGCAGCCCAATCCGCTCCGTCATGTTGTTCTAGGAGTGCTACGTAGGGTATGCGGGTCATTTGCGATTCAGCCGGAAAAGAAGCCGTTGCTGAGGCGGAAGTACAAAAACTACAACAAAGATGGCGGCGCCCGGGCAAGAAGTGTTGTCTAACACACACGTGGGGAAAAAGAAAAAGGTTCGATTGTGTTTTATTTCACATTCAAGAGATTTGTAATAATTGTTAGCTAGTATAATGACTTAGTTAGCTTATTTTTCTTTTTCTTAAATCGCGTAAAATAAATAAAATGCCTAAAATGTATCACAGGCGAGCTAAGCTATAAGTGTGGCATGTACATATGTAGTGCATGTTTACCCCGTACATGGTGATTTTTTTTTTTTTTGCAGTTGTAGACTAATTATTTAATCATTTTGTTAACTGAATTTAGCAGTCAGTTTGTGTGTACATGTCCGTGCGAAATAGTCATTTGTGTGTGTGTGTGTGTGTGTGTGTGTGTGTGTGTGTGTGTGTATTATATTTTGTGATGGCTTTTTCATGTCTGCATTTGATTACCACAGCCTCCAAAACGTTACTGGGAAGCAACACAAAATGAAGATGATAATACAGAGAAAGATAAAACCAGTGAAGTTGAAGCAACGAAAGAAGTTTCAGGCACGAAATTTGATAAACAACAAAAGCAGAGGAAAAGAAGAATTGACGGAAAGTTCATATCAGGGGTGTGTAATGTTATATTTACTTTGTGAATGTGATTCTGTAAAATCTGTGTGCTCTTGTTGGATTGATATTTGATTCTAAAAGAAGTTTTCTGTTAGAGAAGTTTACATGTTTAAGTGGCTTGTTTGAATCTGGTAATATTTTGAAGAATATTTCCTTATTTTTAAGTAAAGCTACAGTGTGTAAGAGTTTGTGTAAATCAATATTCATTGAGAAACAATTTTTCCAAATATGCCGCTTTGGATGCACTGTGATATAATCATCATAAAACAGTTTTGGAATAATAGACAGGACATTTATACCCATACAGTACCATACAGTAAAGTTTGGACACAACTTTGGGTTTATTTTCAACATTCTAGAACAATACTGGATTTTTTAAAACTATGAAATGAGACGCATGGCGTTAGGTAATTAAGTAACAACAAAAACAGTCAGTTGTTATTTTAAGCCATGAAGGTCAGGTGTTATCCAAATGTTCTTACAAGAACAGTATTGTACAGTGCATTTGCAAAACCCATCAAGCACCATGATGAAACTGGGTCTCATTAAGATCTTCCCAGGAAAGCAAGACTAAAACTTGGTTCATTTAGAGTTGCCAGTCTCAGAAATCACCTCCAATTAGAGCCATTATGAAGACTTTACAGAGCATAAGTAGCAGACACACCTCAATATCAACTGTTCAAAGGAGATTACTGCATATTTTGGAACCCATTCAGCATTGTTTTACAGTGTGGAAAGACATAAAAATCAGGAAAGACCATTTTATTAGAAGGTGGGCCTAAACTTTTAACTAGTAGTGTACACCACATGCAAGCAAAGATGCACTAAGTATCATTGTGCCTTTAATGTAGGCTAGAAAATAGTCCTGACTAGACTTGATGAGAGTATTGTTTAATGGGTTTAGGAGTGATTGTGGTATTATTATGTATTTTGTGTCATGTTGGTAATTTATTTGTTCTCTACTTAGATTTGGTGAGACTCTAGTGAATGACAGCTAATTTATCCCAATCAAGTAATTGGTGTAGTTCTTTGCATTATCAATATTATGTCTTTTAATCAGTTGCAGAATTGCTTAGCGAAGTAGTTACTTAATGCATGTAGTGAGATTTGGAACACAACTGTGAATTCTCTCAAGGTGTGTAATGATTAGGTTAATATGCAGGCCGTATTAGAATTTTTTTGAAGATGAAATGATTCCATAACATGTCTTGTTGTTTAGATTACTTTATTTAGGAGTAGTGTATTACACAAAACTCAGAAGGTCATTGATTTGAAATCATTTCCACAGAAAGAGGACCCCTTTCCTGGTGAGGCTCCTATACCAGAAGGGCAGTTAAAGAAATTCCAGAGAGGGAAAAAATTTGAAAAGGTAAGTTTTAATTTCTTTTTTTATAGCTTTGTAGTGAATGTTTTACATTCTTATAAGGGTGAAAAATAGTTCCACTACTTGTTGAAAAAAATTCCATTTATATATAAATCTAACAGAATCCTTCTTTTCAAATTATGTTTGCTGACATGCCCCTCTCTTCTCATCAGTTGAAAGAATCCAGACAAAAGGTGAAGGAGATCATCACCCAGTCCGAGGCGGCTTCTGAGCTAGCACAGAAAGAGGCGGCACGATACGATCTCCTGCTCCCAGAGGATGCTGGGTAGTGCACCCGATTCAGCTGTTTTGACACTATAATTTTTGTTTGTTTGTTCTTTAAAACACACAATAACACTTATTGTGCCACCAGATTTTTGGAGGGAGATGATGGTGAAGACACATGCACTGTATCACAGGAAGACATAGCAGAGGCTGTTGATATTACATCAGGGGCAAAGGTAACACTTGGATATGTCTTTTTTTCTTCTTCTTTTATTTTCTTCAAGGGTTATTGTAAACACTTGCAAGCATTATGATTTTTAGTATGATTTTTAAGGATTTCTGTTTGTAAAACATAATCTTTCTCTCTCTTCCTGCAGTACTTTAACTTGCATCTGACCCAATTTGGACCATATAGACTAGACTACAGCAGAACTGGCCGGTCAGTGCCATAACATGCACTGTGCATAACAGTTTAAATATATTCTTGATGCTTAAATTATGATTTTAAAAATGACTGTGTGAAAATGTCTGCTTTCAGGCATCTGTTACTAGGTGGAAGGAGAGGCCACGTCAGTTGCATAGAATGGCAGACCAAAAACCTTACGTGCGAGATAAATGTCATGGAAACTATTCAAGATGTCAAGTGAGTGCAGGCACACACACATACACACACACACACTGCAAACACACCAAATACAAAGTAAGGAAACACAATGGAAGTGGCTTCTACAAATAAATGATTATGCAAATTGATCAAGTTTCCTACTAAATAAAGAGCATATACAGGATGAGCCCTTGGTTTTTTTGGGAGGGAGAGAGGGAGAGAAATATGATCACACTAAATTCCTTTTGTGCCACGGATGTAGTTGTATGTCTTTCATATGTGGCACATATTGTGCTGGTATTTTTGATTGAAGTGAGCTTGGAGTTTGCATGTTCTCCCCGTGCTTGGTGGGTTTCCTCCGGGTACTCTGGTTTCTTCCCACAGTTTAAAAACTTGTAGATTAGGTTAATAGGTGTTCGCACCCTGTCGCCCTGTGGGTCTCCCGTGACCCTGTATACAGGATAAAGCAGTACAGAAGATAACTGAATGAATGAAATTTATTACGGTAACCCTATTACCAATGGTATTCAACACCCACCTATAGGAACAGTTTGTTTTCACACTTAGAACTTTTGACATTGATGCAAACCCCATACATCCAGCTTCATTTGGACCTGAAGAGTGCATCTCTCTACCTGCTTATTCTGACTGACATATTTGTATTCAGTTACATCCCTCATGCACACCCGATGGTAATGATGTAATTATTTGCTTTGTTTTTGGAAACGTTTTTTTCACTTTCTAGTGTAACGTCTCCCAATTCATTTCTTGCCCATGGCATGCAAATTTTGTTTTCCTAATTTGCCCTTCTGTTGCTGTCCACTAGGTGGCTCCACACCGAGGCCATGTTTGCTGTGGCTCAGAAGAAGTGGCTCCACATCTATGACTCCAAAGGCACAGAGCTGCACTGCATCAAAAAATTCAATGACGTCCTACGCATGCAGTTCCTCCCTTACCACTTCCTGCTTGCCACAGCGGTGCGTCAGTACAAACATGGCACTGCAATACCCTGTTGACATTCCCAACCCTACCTTTATCGAAGAAAGGTTCTGTTATGTTGTTTAAGTATTGGTGTTCTTATGTTGTGTGCAATTCTCTCCCAGAGTGCCACAGGTTTCCTGCAGTATCTGGATGTGTCTGTGGGAAAGGAGGTGGCAGCGATTTGCACAAAGTTAGGCAGGCTTGACGTGATGACACAGAATCCTCAAAATGCCATCATCCACCTGGGTCACCCAAATGGTACAGTCAGCCTGTGGTCTCCTAATCAGAAAGAGCCATTGGTTAAAATGTTGTGCCACAGAGGCGCTGTCCGCTCGCTCACTGTGGACAAAACCGGCACGTACGTATTGCTTTTTTATAGCATGCAGCAGTAGAGACAGAAAAGCTGTTTCATCTTATTTAAAATACCATCAATAAAATTTGAGTAACTTTAGGACAGCTAATCTTAACTTACGGCAGACTGCAACCTAACGAGACGTGTGTGTCTGACAGGTACATGGTGACGTCAGGTCTGGACAGGAGGCTCAAGGTTTATGACATTCGAGCATTTAAGCCACTTCATAAGTATTTCCTTCCTGCTGGAGCCTCCTGCTTGTCCCTGAGTCAGAGAGGACTGCTCAGTGCTGCTACTGGAGATATAGTACAGGTACACGCACAAACAGCTCAGAGCTTTTTCTGAAAATGATTTAACGTTTCATGAAATGTTAAGGAAAATATTTGTCGTTTCACATAAAATAACGTATGTACTTTATATGATCACTCCCAGGTATACCGTGATGTGTGGGGAGGCGGGCCCATATCCAAGCCCTACATGGCACATCGTGTGAGAGGTTCAGTATGGGGAGTCGGATTTTGCCCCTTCGAGGATGTACTTGGTATTGGACACGGAGACGGGTTTACAAGTATGATTGTGCCAGGTTAGTACAGAAGACATGTTGCCACACTCCTTTTCATTATTATCTAAGTGTGATGGGTGCTCAAGTCAAACCGGGAAACATTTAAAGACGATTGACATTTACAGAAGACTTCAAGCACAGTACGGTGATGAGACTCTTAGCCGCAGTAAAACACCTAAATGGTGCAATGGTTTCAAAGAAGGCCGCACATCCGTGAATGCTGATCCAACCCAGGGGTGCTCAGACCCCACTGCAGTCATTCCTGTGAACGTTTAGTGACTTGATCCTCGATAGATAGCTTGTCGGCAACTCATAGAAAAGAAACATCTGTCCGTGGAAAGTTTTTGCCATGTCCCCCGTACAGTTCCGAGCTGGTTCCATATCTTTGCGCCATTAAGTGAGTAATCTGGGTTGCCAAGATTTCAGCCGTGAAGCAGGCAATGAAGCAGTTCATTGCTTCGGTGTACTGGGAGAACGTTCTACCTTTATGGTATCCAAGCACTAGTGAAACACGGATAAATGCATGAGTGTTATAAAGAAATTAAGGAAATTAACTTTACTTGTGTTCTATTATTCTGGACAAACAAAAGTCCTGGTTTGAATTGAACACCCCTTATAAAATTCAAGCAGAAACATTGTTGTTATTGCATTGAAATAAGCTCCAGTTGCAGTAATATAACATCTCTTTTTGATTGCGGTCCATGTACACTACAATGATCTCTGAATACACAAGTGACAACTTGGGCCTAATTTATACACAACCTGTAAAATATGTTGGAAAGTTTCTTGTCAAAGGTTTGTGCTGTCATGTGACATTTGACTGATTTTCAGAATCTATTCTTGGTTTTGAGTAGGTTATGTAACAAGGTTGTATAATGATCTTGTAGTCTCTTGCCTGGAACAGTGACATTGTGTCATGATACCAGCCTGGTTCTTGAGGCATTGCAAGGTGAAACATAATTAAATAAATCACTTGGTTTGAGCTATATTATAAAATCTAAAATGGTTATCACTGAAGGGGTTTTGTGTAATACTGCAATGTGTGTTATGATAAAGTACAGTAAAGGCTTTAGATAGGAGATGCCATCCAAACACATCATTAAAATAATAAACATACTTTCATAACAGAAATATGAAATACCCTTAATTAATTAAGCTGCGAGTAACCAAAAGTGTTTTTCACCGAAAGTGTTTCTCATATTTTTAACAATCTGGCCCCCTTTTATTTATTTATTTTTTAAAGGTGCGGGTGAACCTAACTTCGATGCTCTGGATGTGAACCCGTACCGAAGCACAAAGCAGAGGCAGGAATGGGAGGTCAAGGCTCTGCTGGAGAAAGTGCAGCCTGAGCTGATTGGCCTGGATCCAGGGCTACTGGGTAAAGTGGACCAAGCCACATTCGAGCAGAAGCATAAAGAAAGAGTGGAAGCATTGGTGAGTTCACATGTCTATAAGCTGCAGATACATATAGATTGGCACACCCTGTTGATGGTGTACCCTGCCGTTTGCCCCAAGTCTCCTGGGACAGGCTCCAGGCTTCCTGTAACCCGGTACAAAGAATAAGGGGTGCAGAAGATGCATGATAAATTGATATACAGTATATCTAGAATTCACATCAGGTCTGTGCAGGGTGGTTGGCTAGAAATCCATGTTTTTATTTTTACTACAGCAGTAGAGCTGATAAAGATGTTTAGGAATAAAGAGAGACCGACCTCACACTGAGCTTGCACCTGCTCTGTTGCACGATCTTTTTCAGGCTTTTTTTATTATAAGGCAAAAAGCATTCCATCATTTTCCACTATATTGTTATTTTTTACATGTACTCTTGTATGTTTGTATTTTTTGTCTTTTTCAGGGCTATGATCCATTAGCATATGAAAAGTTCAAGCCCAGGTTTAAAAAGAGAGGCAGAAGTGCAGCTGGAGCTGTGGAGAAGAGGAAGAAGAAAGTGGCCCACGAGGATCAGAGGGTATGTTATTAAATACACATGCATCCACAACAATTTCTGTTGCTCGAGGTCTTTATATGAAGCAGAATTTAGCACAGCTCATCTCTCATCTGTATTTTCTTATTACTGTAGGATGTGATTCGGAAAACGGTGGAGGAGAGAATGGAGAGAGAGAAGAAGAGGAAGGAGATTGCCCAGCAGCAAGACGCACAGGGTAGGAAGACTGCACTGGACCGGTTCAAGAAGTAGGAAGATGTTCTGATGGAAATAAAGGACTTGTTAAGAACGCTGGATCCTGGTACAGGTTTTCACACACATGTACACAGACTGTAAATGACTTAGAACCCGGTAAGCCGCGTGTCCTCTAACCTCTGAACTGTTTTCCATCTTTAGTGGGACGTTTTCTTGGTATCATGAGAAGTCATTTTTGTATCAAATATCTCTAAGAAGTACTAAGAAATGTCTAATAAAACAAAAATATGCTGTAATATAATCTTTTTTGTTGTTGTTTTTTTTGTATAAATTATAAATATATTTAGAAAAGGTGTTTGCTATACATATGATTTTGTCTGTGGTAATCTAGTTATAATGGGTATCGTCCAGGAAATTCTGGTTTATCAACATAAAACAACTTGCACAGACTAACCCAGCCTTTTTGTTGGCCACATAAACGGATTAAAAAGAATTGCCCCTGCTGTTCCAATACTTCATGCATACTTAAAAAAAAATAATTCTAAAAGAGAGACACAAATGTACCATGCATACACTGAATTTCTTCTCCTTGCGTGCCTCAGGTCTGACAAGTTGTAGAAATAATCCATGAAGTCACATACTTTAATACAGTGTTTTATTTGAAATATGCCACATTGTATTGAGCTGATTGCACAAACCCACCAGAGGTCTTTAACTAACACAAAGCAAGTAGTACTAACCAAGACGACACACTACACCACATAAACTGGCATATCATAAGATTATATGATACAGTATATTTTGCACATTGAGTTTCAGAAGCTTATTTAAATGTGACTAGGGATTGATGGATTGAATGTATTTAGCTACGTGGTGATGAAATATATTGAAATATATTGAAACATTTTACTGAATAGTGCAAATTTAGTTCAGTTGTTTCTAGACATTAGCCATAGACCTTAATCTATTCATAAACATCCTGATCGTGTCCGTATGGCTTTCAGTATCTGGTCTGAAACTTGTATAAATATAGAAATACCAACAATTAAAAAAGCCTGTCAGTATCTACATTTTGGGTTCTTCATATAAATACTAAATAATATGATTGTGATGTCCAGTTTAGTTTTAATTTTTTATTCATTCTATTATTTTACTGTTGCAGGATTCATTTGCAGAAAAAAATGATTTCACACCAAACAGAAAGACTTCATTAAGTTCAAATTCTTGCTGAATGATGCATTTGCATGTTTGGTAACAAATACAGTCTTGCATTTCCAAAATTCATAGATACTGTGTTAAATCATAAATGCCTTAGAAAAATACAAGCTACTGATCACTGTCTGACTGACCAGACTCACACACTCACTACTTCCCTATACTGCTTATCCTGGGGTCTCCTGGAGCCTATCCAGGGCAGGGTTGGGGTGCCAGACCATCACAAGGCATGCACAAAATCCGTTTAATATAAAGTTCTCATATTGAGGAGGTATCGGATATTAAACTGATAAGAACAGATACTCACTTGATCATAGCTCAAAAGTCGAGAAGTTGGTCACTGACCCGTTTTCTCTACTTAGTCTTAATAAATACTTCACCCAACAATGAATTAAGGTCATTGAAATTTTTAAGCATAAATATCTAGTCCTATGGCCAATACAATACAGGAAAATTCAGACCAGACAATCCACAGGCTGCGTCTTCGTGAACCCTAAGGGAATCCATACAGATATAGGGAGAACTCCACACCAACAGTAGCACAAGCTCACGATTCAGTCATGAGCAATTCAGTCATAATCCGGACACGTGTGCGGATTAAAATACATGTATTTTCCTGATCTCTAGCAGTAATGTCTGTTGTAATCAGCTTTTTTAAAAAAACCTGTCTGTTATTCTTTATAGTTAATAAGGATAGTAAAGTGCTAAAAGGAAATTTACTCAAATTAGCACAGACCTTATTCACATAATGCTGATTTGGCCACTATGAGAGGTATTGCTTTAAGAATCTGATCACATTCTACCTTCTTTCCACTTTGTGAATTTGCATAGCTCTTTACATTGTATGGTCAGATATTTTCAATTTCTCTGCATCATGTAAATAATGGAGCTAATGATTGTATCTACTGACCCTGCAAACCCGAGTGTTAGCTGAGTGTGTTTGGTGACTAAACAAATTAAATGTCACTGAACCTCCTGACTTCACAAACCCCAACTATGTTTTAGGTTCATTAGATATGACAAAGGATGATTTATATAAATAATGGATGAAATAACAATAACCTACATTCTGTTTTGCTTTTCAGTTTTTCATGTATAGTCAATCTACCAGGCATGTCGGGTCACATTATTTCATGTGCATCAAAAAAGACATGAAAAAAAAAAAGTAATAAAAACTGCATTTAGTTATGCAATTGAACTATGCAAAACTTACAATCACTAATATTCAGTCTTGTCCAAAAAAAAAAAAAAAAAAAACATTCTTCATGTTTCACTATCCTGTTGCATATGGCTTACATGCCTGTGGAAGACCAGGTTTGTGAGCAATCTCCCATTTGTAAACTGTCCATTGCACTCTTGCACCCATAATTTTTCTTCCTAGAAAATATTCAAATTAAACATTTGTTCTATCATCAAACGTCATAGACAAGGAGATTGAAAGACAGTAATCATGCCTGGTGAATTTACATCAAGCTGCATCAAGAACATTTTGTCACATCATATTTGTAAAACATCACAACGGGAAAAATATTTAGCTATAGATTTAGACTACTACAGCGCGAAGCACAAACAACGTAAGGCATTTATAAGTGTTTCGGAAACACTGAACACATTTGACTACCAAGTGCTTGTACAAGGAATGTAATAAATACTACAGACATTCAAGTATTTGACAACTGGCACATTATTAAGATAAAGCTGCAAAACAACTATACATGGTAGTTCATCATGCAGTTCCATTTGTGCTTCCTCAGGCCATGTGTAGGTGTGTCTCCWTGGCTCCATGTGTTTCTTTTTATAATCCAGGCAATAACATGTGTCCTAGAAGTGCTCTGAATTTGCAAATTCCAAGTGATGTCCGAACTTCCACCCAGGAGCACGGCGCATTGGAATGCATGTCTGCCCAGTACTGGAGCATTTCCTCGGGTTTAGTATGATGGACAGACACCATGGCCTGGTAGCAACAGCGTGCGTATGTCATGGGTGGTCCTCCAGAAAAGAGTGGGCAGTGGGTAGGAGAGATGCCAGCTATGTGGGCACACAAACCTACGAACACATCTTCAGGAGGCAGGGGCTTGGGCAAGCGTATGGCAGCAGCTGCCAGAGAAAGCTTGAGCACAGCAGGACGGGAAAGCACGTACGCGGTTCCGCTGCAGTAATCAGGAAAGACTGTATCTGAGAAAGCATCTTTCGAGACAAAGTGCTTACTGGCCGGATTATGGTCTGGTAACACATTGAAGTGTACCCGACCCAGGTAGAGTTCCTTAAGCTCCCCTTCTGGTGCCTGCCAGTTAAGGTTGATGTACTGTAGCAACGCATTGRGGTTAAACATCACATCGTCATCCACCTTCGCCAGGAAGCGAGCTTCAGGGCAAAAGCGCCTGGCCCATGCTAACACGGACAAGGTCTTTAAGGTCAGATTAGCATAGGAGTCCAGAAAGCGACCCTGCACCAAGTCTCCGTGCTCCCGTGCCTCGTCGGACAGCTGTTTAGTCAGTACAGGATCTGATACCTGTCCCACCATGAACAAAGTCATGACCCGAAAACCTTGGACTTGCACTTCTCCACCCCAGGTATCACGGATAGCCTGACGCGCTTTTTTGTTAGCCGGGGCCGAGGTCACCAAGGTGATGAGGTAAGGCTTCGCTCGCTGGCAAACGAGCTGACTTGGCATAAGGAGGTATTCTTCTGGACGTGTAGGGGGCACGCTCTGAGGAAGAATCCCGCCGTAGGAAGCCCCGACTCCATTCATTCTCAGCGAAGTGACCCATAACTCTATGTAATCGATGAAGAGAACTGCCACGAGGCAGGCGAAGACAAGCAGGCACAGGAATTGGGTCAGCCCAAAGTGCTTCACCAAACGGATTTTACAAACCCACAAGCCACGAATCACCATTTCTGCAGGCGCAAGTTCAGATACACCATCAGAAATGGTTTTCTTTATATGCTTTACTTCTTATTGCGCAGTCCGTCTTTTTTAAGAGGCAGTGTCGAAAACCGCGTAAAAGCCTTAGCACAGGCAAACCTTGAGCATCTGCATATCTTCAAGACGACAGTCTGTCTGTAAAATAAAGAAACCAAACAATTTGGTCAATTATATTCCATTATGGAATTCTCAAATATAAGAATACAGATACAAACATATATCTACACTGTTATTCTGAGTCAGAGATTACCAAACAAAATAACGTGGCTATGTTTGGAAAGTAGCAAATCTGTTTCACAATTTCAGTTTCAGAAATAAATAACAGACTGGTACGAATGAACTAGGAAGGAAAACATGTCAGTGTAGTATTATTTTGAACATATAACCCGAAGAATACTGATGTA
The DNA here is from genome assembly GCA_003987875.1 of Clarias batrachus. Classification (NCBI taxonomy): domain Eukaryota; kingdom Metazoa; phylum Chordata; class Actinopteri; order Siluriformes; family Clariidae; genus Clarias; species Clarias batrachus. The sequence continues at coordinate 414,396 of QMIH01000398.1, read as the reverse complement.
AGAAATATGCTATTGTAGAAACTTGTATCAGGACTGGGAGTAACGCCTTCTGAGGAAATTCTGCCGTTTCAGCGTGTGAGGTGCAACCACCGGAAATGCCAAATCTATTAAATGTCTACATTATCGCCATCATCTATACCGCTTTATCCTGTACATGGTGGCCTGTGGGGGCGCTGGAGCCTATCCCAGAAGACCTGGGGCATGAGGCAGGTACACCCTAGACAGGGTGCCAATTTGTGATAGGAAGTTTGGATCATTTTAGTGACTCGGTTCTTTGAATCTCGTTCATCATAAGGAGTCATTTAGTTAATTTCTTTCCATCTTTTGATCAGAAATGAAATTAAATGTTACATTTTCAACCCCCCAACAGGTCTACATACACAAATGTTGGCTAGTGATTACATAATTACAATGAAGCTAAGGATATATTATGATAACTAGAACGGGCAGATCACCTCTCATATCTTCTGGTCTGAATCGTTCTTTCTTCTGTCACGTGACTCTCATGGACGCTATTCAGTGCATTACACAGGAAACAGAATTCAGCGGTTCTTCAGAGTCTTTCAGAGTCGTTTGAATCTACTTGCACTGCACCGYGTCTACAGGAGTCACGTGACAAACAACGAACGACTCGGTTTAGAAGACTCATTGAGAAGAACCGCTCAATTATGTTTCCTGTCTAATGCACTGCACCGCGTCTACGGGAGTCACGTGACAAAAGAACGAACGATTCCGATTACTACTCTCATTAGTACTCATTTCTGATTCCTGTACATAACCTACGGAGATTTCGCAACATGCCGCGCAAAATGGACGAATCACTTTCTGAACCTGCGTTCCATTCCGAAGTGTACTTCACAGGGTGCTCCCTACTGCCTGCTCCGTTTGCAGGGAATGTTGGTGACAGAGACAGATCTAAAAAATTATTCATGGGGTGGCAAGGGGGTGGCAATAAAATTATGAGGTGTGGCAACACTGAAGCCGGCATCCTTGCATGGTTTTTGTGGGTTCAAGGAACACTATTCTTATTCGGTGTATACACTAGGGTGCACATTTTTACATTGTCCTATAAAAATGAAATAAAGGCAGATGTGTGATTGACTTGAACCTGATATCTGGATTGGAACATCAGATGAATTAAAAAACTTTTATTTTGAGAACACTAGGACACTAGTGCTGTGTAGATCCGCAACCCCTGGTTGGTGAAGGGAAGTGCCCTCGACAAAAATCCACCATTCGGAACACCATGTGAAGTCACCAGCACCTGCGCGGGGCGTTACCATGGTAACATATGCACCTCGAATACCCGTCGCTGCTGCTGTGAACATTTCACACTACAGACATTAAATATTGAATATTTATTGGAACCATTATAAAAAAAACATCGAAACGTGTATAACTTGTAAATAAATTATTGATTAATTAATTAATTAATAATAATTGATTAAAGATGTACAGAGATTTTTTTTATTTCTACAGATTACTAGCCTATATAATACTAAGGATTTCTTGATTAAATTTAAATGTAATTTTCTGACTTTTTAATATGATGCCCTTGATAATAATGATAATAAATCCTTTTTCAAGCTCCATTTTTTTCATCCTACAGCGAGACGCAATTTTTGCAAAGGGAAATTTTTCATTCATTTTTTTTCTTCGTTAAACTAAAGACCTGTTGTTCACTCGTTCCCTACACCGTTCGCAGTTCCCTTTCAACTAAACATTTTCATTCTCTGGGGTTTGGATTCACACTTAACATGGGTGAACACCCTGTAGAGTATACTTCGCATGGAAATTCAGGCCGATCTGAACGCACATTGAGACTACTCATTCTTCTGCGTCATGTTAAAGACTCGTTCAAAATGAACGAATCATTCACGAACACACACACACTGGGCAATTTGAGAAAGCCAGTTAGCCTAATCTCCATGGTCCTTGGAGTGTGGGAGGAAATGGCAATCGAACCCGGACCCTGCAGGTGCAAAGCAACAGAGCAAACCACTAAGCGCTGGCATTATGTTTAAAATAATTATAAGCACTGGATATTATAATTATATTAGCGTAATTAACACTTTAAATCAATTTCCTCAATCAGGAAAACATGTGTAGCCTTTATGACGTCATTCATGTCGCTTATTAAAATCTCGTGGCGGTAATGCAACTTACTGAATGTCATCCGCCGTAAAACAAGAAGAAAGAAAACTACAGACGTTTCTAACCTTTGTAACGAAATCAGATCAGATCAGTGAGTCACGCCTTTGCTCTCTGAAATATCTGACACACGCGCCCGCTTTATTATTCGGAATGAAACTTGTGCCCTTGTCAATGTGCGTAAATAGATAAATTGCACTCACGATAACGATCTGTAGAAATCCCAGTGTCCCGGATTAAGGATTTATTCCCCATGTCCTTCTCGAAGACGTCAATCGTTATTTTTGAAATAATGAATTATATGAAATGATCCAATAACAAACAGACAGAGGAACAACTTCTTCTCTGAGGTTTTTTTTTGCCAGTTTATGCATTACCGCCACATGCTGGCCTGGAGTGTGTGTGACATATATACATATATTAGTAGAATTAATATAATATTCGTATATATATATTCTACCAGTTCTACCAATTAAAACCAGTTACGTTTTTATAGTGCAAATGGTTACACATGCAGAACGTGTTTTGGTAGCAGATTATCATTAGAATCTCTTTGTGCCATCTAGTGGCGAAGTGGTGCATCGCAACAACAAAAAAGCGCCGTACAGTACACGCCATTTATTGCGGGTTATTATGCGTGATACCAAAACAAAAATTGGCAAAATAATAACATGTAAACCACTATATTAGCTAATAGCGAGAAAAAATGTCTCTTGTATAAATATGCAGTATATACATTTAATATTTATATATTTATATATACACATTTTCCTCGCGATAATTTTTTTAGCATTAATATTATTATTACTAAAAAGGGCCAGGTTAAAGGAAATGTCTTGTCACTATGATCATACATGGAAGTGGAACAATGTACTTTTTTATTTAAAGACGTTTAAAACAAATCTAATTGACTATAAAATCAATATCTTATAAAATAAGTTAAACATCAAAATAATTTATAATAACAATAATTGATTATAATTAATAATATGAAATACATATCAGTCACCCTCATTGGTGTTAATGTTAAACAAAAAGAGTTTTATGTTGAAATACATTTGAAAACTTGAAATCGTTCCTGCATCAAATGTCACTAAATGAAGTGCACTGGGCAAATGCAAAATGTATATCTGATGTCTCTATTTGTTTAGAAATGTCATCAGAATTTTGCAGTTCAGACGTCCATCAGTGGTCATATTCTGCTATTAGTCTTTTGTCTGCTCCCGTTGAGGGGTCACCACAGCGGACTATTCGATCAGCATACAACTTGCCACAGGTTTTATGGTGGAGGCCCTTACTGATGCAACCCTCCTATTTTATTTGGGCTTGGGTTTAAGCACTGGGTGGGAATTGAACCCAGGATTTCCCCATAGCAGGCAAGAAACCTACCACTAAGCCACCAGTGTTCTATAGATTGACTGGTATATACCTCTACTTGTTTAACCTTGTGCATATTTGCACTTGTGTACATTAGATGCTACTATTTGCACTCCAGGTAAATGCTAAACTGCATGTCGGTTCTGAGTACCTGCACTAAGCAAAGACAAAGTTGTACCTACTATCTCAGTTAGCAGCTGTCAAAACACAGGAAGAAACTGATCAACAAAAAAATAGTACGTAAAAAAATTATTGTTATTTTCTTATACAGTGATGTTGCCTAAAACTGTGTCCTGTCTACAGGTGTAACAGCTGAGTCTGTGCTTTGGCATCTGTAARATAGATGTTTTTATTGTTTGTTCAAGAAACAACATTTTTACAGGGATTACAGTATCGTGCCGATAATATCTAATAACTAATAAGGGAAACAGATATTATTATGGTCGCCACAGACAGCGCACTGCTTCGACTGTGCTGTTCTGTACAGTATTAAACCGAATGTGGAAATCCACCAATCAGCGCGCGTTTGACGAGGCAGACGGGATGACGTCAACGCTGTCTGATCGCCGTGGCTGGTGCGCGCGAACGGATAGGAAAAGGGGGGCAGAGCGAGCGCGCGACAGGGAGGAAGAGAAAAAACTCCCAGCAGGCCGAGACGGGGTCACGAACTATGACCTTTCACAGGAGAAAAACAATAACAAATCATTTGTATTAACCGTAACAACTGTATAACTGCGCACTCTAACGTCACAGGTAAGCCCCAAGTATATGTTTTGTTTCTCACGACCGCAAACGGTGCTTAAATCAGGCAGGATAAAAACGTTTTTTTCTCGCGGTTAGTTGATCAGGGAAGGAGCCCGGTACCGAGGTTGAGCCGCAGGCCGTGCCGTGCTGTCAGACTGCACTTTCTTTATCCGGCGACAGAAAATAAAAGCGCGTCTGGTTACATTTTGCCGTTTTTGCACGCATGCTCCTGAGATACTGTCAATCTGCAAACAAACACCCACGTGCAGCCTGTAGCTGGAATTTTATACGAACAAAATGCGCGCGACAAAGAGGACCAATAATTAGCCTGTTAGCTACTAGGCTAACTGAATTGCCGTATGTGCTGCCGAACCCGAATCTTTTTATCGTTTATTTTCCTACCCGTTTTTGGTCAAACCCAGATTTCTGCGTAACTATTGGCTATCTGCCGATTGGACGGGCTAGTAGCGAACCCAAACGCAGATCTCGGGAACATTCTGACCAATCATGTGCCCGGCGGGCGGGGTTTGTCGCAATATGGGTGGGGGAATGAGGCGAACCTTTTACCTTTGCCATCTCACATTGGGTGGATTTTTTTTTCCGCCTGACCTGAATACACGTTGATAATACTATAGATGATGCATAAATTATCCCATGAAAATAATGATAATATTTTTGATTAATTTAGAGAAATTACATGTAATGCTCGAGTCTCGTTATGTTTGGCGTTTTGCCAGATTCTCCATTTTGTCTTGCTTTTTTTGTACTTTGGGGATTTCTGCAGTTTGCTATGCTGGTGCTGTAATGTCATTGTGAGACATGGTTTTAAAATGTGTTGTTTTATTTTAAAACCATGTCTCACAATAAAACCGATATATATGTATATAATATATATAACGATAAAACCTGGAATATATATATTCCAGGTTTTATCTTCCGCATCATTAGACTCTGCAGCATCAGTATGAAGCTTCAGCATATCTGTGATACAGTGTTCAAGAGTAAAAACGAAAACATTAACTAAACACGTACATCACCTTTCCTGATATAAGTTTTTATATTAAAAGTATATTTTCTTGATTCAGTTATACTATATTAGTGTAAGTTCCCATCGATGACTGTTACAGAGTTTTTAGAAATAGTTAAAAGGTTAAATTAATAAGCTGATCAGCTTTAATGTAATCAGTGATCGTTTCAAGGTGAAGCCCATGAACATGTCTGCCACAGCAGAACTCTCTACATAACTTATTAATTCAAAGAAATAAGAATTTAAAAGCCTTGTTTACACTAAGTTATACTTTCATTGTCAGTCCAATACACTCCATGTTCGTTCCCTGTTTGTCTTAAAACAACTCCAGCACTTTAATATTCCCTTATATCATAGCGGTGTTATTTCAGCTATGAAAATATTAACTAATCCCAGTAAAAATATTCAGTCTAGCTTTTCTAATTAATATCTATAGGTGAAGGTGTTTGTTTACATTGAGGAAGTAGATTATTAAATCTGGCCTATAATTGTAGATGCTAGGTATTTAAATCTGTAATGCAAAAAGTTCAATACATTCTGTCCAGCGCAGTCACAGTTTCATGCATGCACAGGCAAAACGTGCAGTTCATAATCCTGCACATATCTGCTCATAACTTCTCTTCTACTCAACATTTAGATTAGACATAGATTTCACTTATGGTGCAACGTTCATAGTGTATGTCCCATTTTTTGGAGTAAGCCATGATGAGTCGCACTGTCGTGTCTGTGTATTGATGATTATGCCAGTTTGCAGATGCATTACAGTCGTTTTTGTGTCTTCTGTATAGTCTGTATATACATGGTAAACCATCACGTTGATTGGCTCTGTTGAGTGATGTATATGGCCCAATTTTGAGGCAACTGCACGAAATGAGTAAAAACAACTGCTAGATGCTGTGATATAATCTGGTTGGACACACAGACAGAAAAAAGACTGGTTTCAGGTCCTCCGATAACATTTATAAAATGAGTCTGAGTTTGTGTGCAACCTCAATAGCATTAACATATACTGTGCATGAATACTTAACTGTACCCTTAAAATAATATCCTGTATCTGTTATGTAACTTAACACTAGACCCTGGCTTTCAAAAGAATATACTATACCCTCAACTCTGCACCTTTAAAACAACACACTCTACTAACAATACAAAATAATGTCCTGTATCTGTAAAATCCACTGAATATTGACAAGTAATGAATCCATTTGACCTGGAGATCATGGTCGTACTGGCAGCAGAAAAAAAGCTTTGCCTGTAAATGTGCAAGATGATACCAAACTGGAAAACTATGTTGAAAAGGACACTGGGATGTGATGTGCCAGGCAGCTAGAAATATATCCCAAATGTGATATTTTAACAGCGCTGATGGTTTACTAAATGATCAGTGTGCAAGGATGTTGTGCAATGAATGCATAACTCTGCCTTAGTGAAGGACAGATGGTTTCACTAATAATATCTGTCCTTAAATGGTAAAAAAAAAAACTCTTTCTTTGACATTTATTATGCCCTAGTTTAAATTTCAAGTCGTTTTATACTATCATGGGCAAATTACTGTGAAGCAAGTGTCTAGTGTTTTTTATGTCGGGCTTTGGATGAACACATTAATTCTGAGCCAACTTCACTGCTTGGACCCCTAAAAAACTTTGTTAATGGGAAGTTCTGATATTTACCACTCTAACAAAAACAAAACGAGACACATTGGCTGTGCTTCATGCACCCCTGAGGGTTCCCAGGCTCAATTTCAAGAACAAGTGTATGTAGAGCCAGCATAATCTCACACACACACACACACACACACACACACACACACACACACACACACACACACACACACACACACACAGCCTGGCCAAAAAAGTCAGCATTTCAGAAGGGTCAAATTACTGGGCTGCATCAAGCAAATAATTAAGAACTAAGCAGATTCTAAATTACTGGAACTGTGTTGAGAAACCTTCTACCCTGGAATGATAGTGCTGAACCATCAACTTTGTAGAAGAAATTTGGTCTGAAAAAAATCATGAATGAAGATCACTTAAACACTTGCAAGTTGCATGGTGAAAAAAATAAACAATAAAAACGATAGCTAGGTTTAATACCAAAAGTAAGAGCATTTCCATAAACACACATTGTGATAAGAACTTCACATAAGAAAACCACTTGTTAGTGAGACTAATCAGAAAATCAGCCTTAAATTTGGCAGGAAGGATAAAGATTAGACTTTTGAGTAATGGGACAGAGTCATGAGTCTGATGAGTTGTGACTGACCAGATCCCAGAGTGATGGTTGTGTCAGGGTAAGAAGGGAAGTTATGCACCATCATGCGTAGTGGCCACTGTACAAGCCTCTGGAGGCAGTGTTGTAATCCCTGATGGCACGGGCAATGTTCCAGGACTCAAACTGTAAAAGAGTGGTTCTGGGAGCATGAGGAATCATTTTCACACATGGACTGGCCACCACATTCTGTGCTGTAATCAAAGCTAAAGGTGACTGAAGGAAATCTTGGACTGTGCRACTTTTTTCTTTTGGCCAGGCAGTGTACGTACGTCATTTCAAAGGTATGTTAGGTAATTTGCAATATTGCCGTTGGTCGTCTTGGTACTTTATTAGTCTTAACATGCAGTATGTATTGTAAGAGTAYATATACTAATTTTGTATWTTAATCAACAAGTTATGAGCACAACATATTCCTTATAGTTAACCTGATATTAGCTGAAATACTGATACTGACTTGAATACCTTTAATACACAGATTTAAACCTTTAAAATGTTAGAACCCACTAACCAAAGTCTGTGTTTCTGTGTATGTTGCCATATGAGTGCAGTGTACTCTGGGTGATAAAGCATAATGGTCTGATGTAATATTTATGTGGTACACAGGTCCAGCTGGTAATAACAGATGCTGCAGCGGCCTTGCACCAGGAAGACACTGCTAATGACCTTGCATCAGCATGACGACCAACKTGGCGATGCTGGCTCAGCAAATAGTGACCACTGAGCGGGTCGCTGAGGTGAGTGACCTTTATGTACAGTACTGTGCAACAGTCTTGAGCCACCTCTTAATGTAGTCCTAATGAATAGTTCTCCAAACTTCCTTAAGGACTTTTTTTGGCCTCTTATCTTTTGCAAGACATTGTCTCTCATTTACAGTCCAGTCCCTGTACCTGATCAATGTTTCCCGAAGAATGTTCTTTGTTTGTTAGGCCACRCAGTGATCTATAAATTCGCATTTAACCGAGGGCATGAACCAGTGATAAACGGGTGCAGATGATGACATATGGTCGATGATTTGTACRCTGGTGATGCTGGATGCTGAGTTGGTGGAACAGACGAGAGGAGAAATGAGGCTGCTGCTGAAGTTGTGAAAGAAACAACCGATTTTTAAGTTGTATCTTTAAGCACTTTGCAGCATGTTTTTTGGACCAATTTCTTTAATTTCATCTGTATTATTTACGGTAATTGAATATGAAGCAATGAGGTGGCTCAAGAGACTCTAACATTATTAGGATTAGACAKTCAAAATTCAACAGCTGTAAGCTGTTCACTTGTAATCYCAAGATGCTATTACCCACCTACTGTATAAGAGTAAGTAACCCCCCTCCTGCTGACATAGAAAGGTCAGTTAGCCAAATTTGGATTTTTATCAGTCTCACCTGCTCTAGCAGAGACCAAGCCCATTCTTTGCAGCAAAAATGCTGACCAATCCCACTCCCTCCAGCAAAAAAAAAAAAAGACCAGTCCCTCTCTTTGCAGCATAAAGTTTGCTCAATCTGTCCTATGTTAATGAATATGGCCTTTCTTTGTCCTATGAGCTTCCTATTTCACCATCTGTTCCCACCTGTATGACGGTAGTCCTGTGACCTTTTKGGGGGGTCYCATGGGATCACAGTCTCACTGCAAAGTTCTGCCCAGCCAAAACAACTAGTCATGTTTCAGAAGGGTCAAATTACTGGTTTCCATCAAACAAATGAAACAGGAAATTAATATGAAACACCAATCTAATTACTGCCAGACCTGCATTAAGGTTAAGAACTGTCTGTTACTTGATTAAAACCTGGAAGGATGGTGAATTGTCAACTTTGGAAGAAATGTGAAGTTATAATAAGATGTGTGATCAGATTAAACACTTTGCACTGTTAATGAGTGGACAGTAATCATAGTTATGTTTAATAGTAAAAGTAAGAGCATTTCCACATGCACAATCTGACAAAGACTCACATGATTGGGGATAAACAGCTGTGCGGCCATAAGAAAGCCACTTGTTAGTGAGAATAATTTGAGGGGGAAATAAAGATAATTTAGCTTCCTAAGAAGCGTAAAGGTTAGATTTCGGAGCAATGGAAAAAGGTCATGTGATGTGATGGGTTCAGATTGCCCCTATTCCAGAGAGRTGAATGTGTCATGGTAAGAAGAGAAGCGCATGAAGCAATGCACCCATCACGCATACTGCTCACTGTACAAGCCTCTGAAGGCACTGCAGCCTCCGATCTGAGTTTGTYTCAGTAGGCCAGGTCTAGACTCAGCAATGTTACGTGGCAATAAAATAAAGTCAGCTGATGACCTGAATGTACTGATGGTTATGACCAGGTTATCGCATTTTTTCTTCCTTGATGTCACAGGCATATTTTAGGACTCAGATTGTAAAATACTGGTCCAGAGAGCATAAGGAACCTTTTTTTTTATGTACATGAACTGGCCACTACATTGTAGGCTGTAATCAAAGTTAAAGAAATTCGAATGAAGTATTAGTGTGTGGTTAGTTATTTTTCTTGCTGAGCAGTCTACATTTGCAAGAAGACTTTATATTTAGTAGGAGAGATGTTGGTGATTGAGAGCAGACTAGCCTGTCGGAGATGCATGATCTGCTTTGTTGCAATATTTCCTCTTTAAACCGTCTCTGAGAAGTCATGCTTGGTGCTGGTTATRAGTTACGAAAGTGGTTTCCAACTTATCGAGGAATCTACAAACCAAAAGCCAACGATGTCATGTCGGGTATTTGAGTGTTTATTATTTGACATCGCATTAAAATATGATTTATTACATTTGGGAGGGGGGGCATTATTTGGAGCAAGTACATATTTCACTACAATGTGTGAAAGTCACCACTGTGTGTTTACATGGGTGTATGTGGCTCTTGGTATTAAACGACTGGTCTCCATGGAAACAAGGCACTTGACCTGCAAAGGACGAGTTTAACGAGAGGACATCTTGCCCCCATTCTCTTATTTGCTTGGTGTGTGTGTGTGTGTGTGTGTGTGTGTGTGTGTGTGTGTGTGTGTGTGTGTGTGTGTGTGTGTGTAATAGGCACGGCGCGAATGAAATGTCCAAGTATCTTTGTGTGCTTTGCAGACGCAGGCATCTCCTACAGACAGCCCGGTAATGAGTGCATCTCCACAGCACATTCAGATCATCTCTGCTGACTCCTCTGTCACAACGCCACAGAGAATACAGGTACCTTTATTTAGACAGCACAAACGTACACGTGTCAGATTTACAATTAATATAATAAACTGAGATATATATGGTATCCTGGAACATGGGCGGAAGTGGATAAAATGTCAGAGAAATATTAGTGAAGTGATGTAAAAGGATACAAGTGGGTGGACATGACATGTTTTGGCATATTTCCATTTTAGCACATATATTTTCTTAAGATTCACAGGAAGACACTGGACTTCCGGTAGTACAGCCAATAGAACTCTCAGCAGTTCAGTAACTCTAATGTGCCTTTGTTGTGGTCAGCCGCATACATATGTAACCTTTAAGGAGCTCATCAGACCAGAGAGCATGCCACAGGCTGATGCTTTTAGGACTCAAAGTGAAGAAAGAAGAAAAGGCTGGACTCAAAGAAGAAAGGCTGGTTGGGGGGCATGAGGAGTAAATGAAATAAGAGCGGTCTCTTATTTCATTTACTCTTTCTGAGTAATAATAATTAGTAAAGTGACTTGACTTATTCAGAAATGTACTGTATGTGATGCAAACTGAATTGCACAAGAGCATGCATTTATTCTCTACTTCACATGCAAAGCATCTATGTTTTTCGGAGTAGAGGTGTGCTTCAGGAAAAACGTTGCAGGAACTTGCTATAAATATGAAGCTTGTGGTGCAGTGAAAGGTCACATTCATTAATGAGTGAATGTACAGGGGAATGTGTGGCATTTGATGCGACACGTTTTCTGCATTCATTCAATTTGTCCTTGGTAAAATGATCTCATTGACAGCGGATTAAATGATTGTGATTATTTTTGGCAATAGAAGCAACTGTGGGAATGAGTGGGAGTGAGATCCTAAAATGAGGCATTCAAACACCTCCACTGCACACGGAAACAAAACTATAACGACTCCAGATTGTCTTTTTCATAGTCATGAGCTAATCACCAATAGTTARGCGAACATTCAGCGAGCGGAACACCTGATCCTTGAAAATCGCCGAATAATTTATCACCAACTTACGGAAGAGACGTTTCTGTCTGCAGGAACTGTGCACACAATCATTCATCAACACCTTCAKTTGGACAGGTCTAGCCTCAGCAACTTTATGTTGCAATAAAATGAAGTCAGCTGTTGACCTGAATGTACCCAATTTATCACATCAATGCGTTTTATTTCTTAAAAAGTTCTGAACACGTTTGAAAATGTTCTATTATCTGCATTTTCAAGGTTTCCCAAGCCTGCCACACATATAGTATGTCTTGAAATTATTTTAGCCAATTAATCCCTGAAATGTAGGGAAGTCCTTTTTAATGCACATAATTGCAATAGGACAGAAGGGAGAAGTTGTTCTGAGCTAATAAGTCTGTTTTTGCTCCTCCTGCTCAGATTGTGACCGACCAGCAGACGGGACAGAAGATCCAGATCGTGACGGCTGTGGATCCGGCCAGCGTGCCCAAGCAACAATTTATCCTGGCTGCCCACGATGGAACAGCAACGGGAAAAGTCATCCTGGCATCCCCCAACAGCCCCAGCCCTAAACAACTCATCTTCGCCACAGCCGACAGCCTGGTACCTGGTCGGATACAGGTAAACACACATACCCACCATGTGTAGTACATGTTAACATTAGTGTAGAAAAATGTGTTTTCTCAGTGTCACTGCTACACATGTACAAGCACTACACACATTCTGCTACACATGTTATTACCATGTCATGAATCACTATGCATAAGAAAATCTGGTCCAGAGTGGTCCAATTAAAATGAATTTATATCACCCGTAACTTTGAAATTGTTTGTTTTGTCTAGGTGTTTGTCTAAGTATGATCATGCGATGACTTTTCCCTCTTTGTGTGGTGATGCAGTTCGTCACAGATGCGGTCTCAGTGGAAAGGATTCTGGGTAAAGGAGGGGAGGTGGGCCGACCACAACCTGTAGAGTACTGCGTCGTGTGTGGAGACAAAGCCTCGGGTAAAAACACGGATTTACACAGATTTAAGCTTGAAAGCTTACTGTACTTATGTCTGATCTGTAGAATGCATGTAATGCGTTTCTTGATGTGTGTTTAGGGAGGCACTATGGAGCTGTTAGCTGTGARGGCTGCAAGGGCTTCTTCAAGCGAAGCGTTAGGAAGAGTCTGACCTACAGTTGCCGCAGTAACCAAGACTGCGTGGTCAACAAGCACCACCGCAACCGCTGCCAGTTCTGCCGCCTCAGGAAGTGCCTTGAGATGGGCATGAAGATGGAGTGTGGGTGTTTGTTTGTTTATTTATTTATTTATTCCCCCCCCCACATATTTTTCCGCACTTTCATTCAGCTTTTTTTTCCCCTGCATTGAAACATGATGACAGAAGTGTATGAAAAGAACACACGTGCACACAGTATTTTTAAACTGAGAATTTACAGATGTTGTGTGTCTGAAATGATCCCGTGTCTACTTGTGTAATATCTGAAGATTAAATAAAGATTATTTGAAACAACACTGGTCCAGACTCACTGATTGCACTGACATATTGAAGTAGTAGAAGTTGTTGACTTGACTGTGTATGTCTTTGTGTGATCTGCAGCTGTGCAAAGTGAGAGGAAGCCATTAGACCTGCCCAGAGAAAAACCTGCTAATTGCGCTGCCTCGACTGAGAAGATTTACATCCGAAAAGACTTGCGCAGTCCCCTCATAGCGACCCCGACTTTCATCACAGACAAAGATGGCACACGGTAACACACGCTGATGTTTAGACTTATACTCTCATACTTATACTCAAGTATAAGTCCAGTCCCTGTACCTGACCAGTTTCAGAGGAATGTTTTGACATTTGTTCGCCTACACAGTGACATGACTGTTTTTGTACTTTTGCTTTTATTTCAACAGGAATATTAACTATCCTGTAATGTTTGCCTTTTTTTTTTCTTTTCAATTTTGATCATGCAAAACAACGAGAATTTCCTTTAGCAGGACTTAACATATTTCATGTCTGCCCTTTCAATGTCAGACTGACAGATGGATTTCATGTTTTCATGTCTTGAAGCACTTTATTTGCATTGTGGAGGCCCACTATGGAAACAGTAGCAAGGCTTTTGAGTCTTTTCTCATATGAGTAATTTCTCATATCCTGGTTGTTTGTTTAAATTGTATATCCTTTCTTTAGCTCGGGTTTATTAGACCCCGGGATGCTGGTGAACATCCAACAACCTGTCATCCAAGCTGACGGCACGTTACTCTTAGCAACAGACACCAAGGTAACATATTATAGATGGGTATTTTTATGTACCTGCAGTCATGGATACTAATGTCCTGATTAGTTGAGACAAACTTTTATCCTGGGTAAATGTACATGATTTGTACAAACTAATCATGATGATTTGATGTGACCTTTAGACGGAGAGCGGCCACGGGGATTTAGGCACACTTGCCAATGTGGTGACATCATTAGCCAGTCTCAGCGATTCACTCAATAACGGTGACGGGGACATTTCAGCCAGCCAGCAGGAGGAGTCTGCTAGTGAAATCACACGGTACTCTGACTCTCTTTGTGCGTGTGTGTGTGTGTGTGTGTGTGTGAGAGAGAGAATGTGAGTGTAGTGTTAAGGCATATACAGACAGCATGTGTTTATATTTGTGCTGAAATGAGTGTGTATTTGTGTACACAGTGCCTTTGACACTCTGGCCAAAGCGCTTAACCCTAATGAGGAGGGAGAGGGTCAGAGCYTGTCTGAGGCGGAGTGTGTGGGTGGAGCAACTATACAGGTCATCAGCAGAGATCAAGTCACGCCTCTTATAGAGGTGGAGGGTCCTCTGCTGACGGACACACACGTCAACTTTAAGGTGCGTTTGTACAAACAAGTAAAACATCTTTGGCATATGTT
>QMIH01000398.1:379061-389425 GCA_003987875.1 Clarias batrachus | reverse complement strand
TGAGCCCACTCCCTTGGATGAGAAGCAACCCCACACATGAATGGTCTCAGGATGTTTTACTGTGGGCATGACACAGGACTGATGGTAGCGCTCACCTTTTCTTCTCTGGACAAGCCTTTTTCCAGATGCCCCAAACAATCGGAAAGAGGCTTCATCCGAGAATATGACTTTGCTCCAGTCCTCAGCAGTCCATTCGCCATACCTTTTGCAGAAGATCAGTTTGTCCCTTCTTTGCTGCCCTTCTTGGCACTGTGCTTTTGTCTTGAGATAAATATGTTTAAATACATTTATTAAATATCATAGCATAAACAGCACTCACAGTATGTCAAAATAATCGCAGTGTGTTTTTTTTTTATGCAGCCCTTGCACAAATCATCTCATTAAAAGAATGTTTGCCAATATTTATGTATTATTTAAACTCTACAGAAATTCCMGATGATGCATATGTTACCAGCAAAAAATTGCAATCTTTTATGATTATATAATTGCACAGGTCCATATTTGTGTTATTTTTATGTGATTAATTGTGCAGCAATACTGCAGCTCCAGTGTTGGGTCCAACAGACTTGTAAAGTTTTTATGCTTTGTTAGATGATGGCGAGCAGGTATTGGTAGATGTAGAAGGAAAGGACTATAAAGAAATATCCCAGCATGTCAAGAAGATCCTGGGCAAGTCAGAGTAAGTGTTTTTCTATACACTATTTTTGAAATATGTTCAAAGAGTTACACTTTGCTAAATCATGATAATTAAAAGAATGTAACTTTTTACCAGTTGGTCACAGAGCTTCATTAGCTCTTTTCTTTTTATCTAATGAAGACAAGATTGTTTTGTTCTTTTCTTTTTGGTGAAGCTTAACCTCCAAAATGACCTAAAACGCATAATCATTTCCTGCTGATGTCTAAATTTACAATTATGGCATTTGGCAGATGCCCTTAKTCAGTAACTCACATTTATCTCATTACACATCTGAGCAGTTGAGGGTTTAGAGCCTTTGATGTTTGTCTATCGTGGGTGCTTGGAGGTGCTGGTGTTTGAGCTTGTAACCTTCTGATCAGTAGTCCAGCACTTTAATCAATGAACTACCCTGCCTGTGTCTGTTTAGATTTGTGTTCATTTGTTTTCTTGAAAAGGAGGAAAAACTAAAATGAAAAATAAAGCTGTATTGTAAATATTCTTATATTTTGACATAATTGGCTTTTGATTTTTATCAGCTGTAAGCTATAATCAAAATCAAAACCTAATAAAGGCTTGAAATATTTCACTTGGCATTATATRTTCTATTTGGTGGGGGAGGGGGTAGATTTTCAGCAATTGTTTTGGTGGCTTGAACARTGTGATCTGCAAGTATACTTCTGTTCACTTAGGAACATTGTGGTTATGTGTCTCTTTAACACACCATTTCTTTTCTTTTCTCACAGTAAAGTTTTGCAAGCTGAGGCATTAGCCAAGAAGGAGTCYTCAAATCCTGCGAACTTTGGGCCCAAAAAATACTTCCTGCGCGAGTGTATAAGCGAAGTGGAAGGCCAGGTTCCTCACCCAGGTCTCATACCCTTGCCAAAAGAGATGACTGGCAAATACAGGACCAAAATGGCTGCTAGCTCTGAGGACTGAATCTGTTCGCAGGAAAAGCGGACCATATTGCCATATTTTTTCAACCCTCAGAAAGGTCTTCTACCTAAACGGACTGCATTCAGTATGGGTGTAAATGCCTTCATGCTTTCTCATACTGTGGAGATAACAAGCAGCCACTTTTTTTTTTTTTTGTAAAATAAAAATGGACTATTGTTTGGTTTTCTCTAAGACTTCATGCTAAATGAATGACCCCACACTGAAGATCCAGTTACTTTATTGTTTTTATTAGTGCAGTGTTTGCATTCTGAATATGAACAGGCTTCGTTACTGAAATGCTAACAGACTTTGCACTGACATTAGCCACGAACACATCATTTCTGCCAACATGTCTGAAAAATATCACAAAACATTCAGCATTTGGTCTGCGCAGACAGGTCTTTAGTGGTACTCCATCAGGTCACTTGAAATACTGCGTAGTCATGATAAATAAAACTGTTTACTTTGTATTGTGATTCTCTCAAAGAGTGTATAAGATAGACCTGTCAGTGCAGAACTGATTTAGTGTTAGACATATTATCCATTTTGTAACTGTGGATAAAAGATTTTATCAGACATCCAACAAGAAACTTCAGAGACTGCGTGTAAAAGATGCAGAATATCAAGTCAAAAAGCAAGAAGAATCCTATTAACACGGGTGCACYGCGCGGTAATTTGTGGATTTGATGGGTTGATCAAACGACTGAAAGGGTCACGACTTTGGCTGATAAGCTCTGACTTTTACATGTGAAAATATGCATTTATGCAAGCAACTTGAAATTATTCAAGTCTCCACACAAGCAGGTGTAGATCTTGAAATCAAATCCTTATCATTACAAATCCTATACAACTGCTAGTGATTACACACCCTTGATTTAAGTAATACAGATTCCTTGGTCAGTATTTTGGAAAATACACTGCCTGTCCCCCAAAAAAAGTGTCAAATTATTGGCCTAGCTCATGCAAAGACTAAGGAGAGTTGGACTGGATAAATGGAGATCATTTAAACGCTTGGTGAAATTGCATTGTAAAACATTGCCTGCAATTTACTAGGCAGAATAAAGATTGGAATAGTGGTAAAAGGTCATGGAATGGAAGCACATGAAGCGATGCATCGTGGCCACTGTACAAGCCTCTGAAGGCAGTGTCATGATCTTGATGAGTTGCTTCTGTTGGTCAGGTCTAGGCTCAACAACGCAATGAGGTGCTAAACGCAAGTCAGCAGATGAGCGGAAACTATGGAGTTTTTCTTCCTGGATGGAACAGGGATATTCCATGGCTCAGATTGTGAAAGAGTGGCTCTGGGAGTGTGAGGAATCATTTTCACACATAAACTGGCCACTACGTGACATYGTAATCAAAGCTAAAAGCAGCCGAAAGAAATGTGTGCGTATGTTCCACTTTGTTTTTTTGGCCAGGCAGTGTACATCATCTATTCCCAGTAGATCATTGCTAATTAAGGTGTGTTCACCTTTSCAGCAAAGATATCACAGGTTTCTTGCTGCTATGCAAGGGGAAATAATGCCATCAATGTTGTCTTATTTTGAGAAGGCATCTTCTTACTACTTCAATCATCTGAAGTATTAGAAATACAGTAATTGAGTTAAAGAAATCATTAAGTTTTTTTTTTTTTAGAAAATATTACAAGAAAACATTTTTATTCTGATAAATGGTGCAGCTGACAATAACAGTAAGGTGCTGATGAGATTTTTTTCCCTTGTGTAGCAGCAGTCTTCTATCATACCAATGAACCACCAAGCAAGCAATCTGGACCAATCAAATGTTCTATGTGAGCACTTTTGTGATCAGACTTGTTAACAGATTTACAAGGAGTAATATAATCATGATAGCATTTTAGCCCTGTTGTTCAGCCCTTGGAGAAAGCAACATTTGTAACATGCTGAAAATAGTGTTATGGTAAGAAGACCCTTTTATATATTAGCTATAAAATATGAATTATGAGGAAACCTGATGTCAGCYTTAACTTTCCCTGTGATGACATTTGTGTGTTTGTGGCTCACATAGTTTCAATGTAAGCAGTTTTTTCAGTGTTACCAAATAATGGGCCTCATTTATCAAACTGTGCATGAAGTCTTTTGCAGRAATAGTATCCTACAAGAGCTCCCAAGTTTGTCTGGGTTTATGTGTTTCAGGAGATTCTTAAGATAAAGGTTTAAACTGCATAATTGTTACTAAATACCGTATTTTTTATCCGTAACAGAACACATTAATCAGTCGATTTTCAAGTATCAGGTGTTCCACTTGCTGAATGTTAATGGGAACGTCGTCAGTGGGCTCCGAGCCACCTCAGCTGGGATCGTCACTCATGACGTAGAGCCTCACTTAAAACATTTGCACTATTCAAATGTGTTACTGAGGTCTTGAAGGCTTCTCTAAACGCCAAGGGGTTTTACGTCCTCATTCGTTGAAATTTCATCACAAGTCCCGATTTGATTTGCAAGTCCCCTAGTATAATTTCTTTCTTTATTTCAATTATGAATTAATTTTGTGTCAATTTTGTCCAACTCATTTGTACATTAGCATCAAGACAAATCCTTCGATTAGTACAAAAACCCTGTTAAATGAGGATAAGCTAAGCCTGTTATGGTCTCCATGGAGAATACAAATGCAACTGTAAAATCACAACATACATTACACACCTTCTGGAACTCTGCATGAGTAGTAAGCTAATCCACAAGAGGGGGGCAGAGTAAAATGGCAGCAGAGCAAAAATCTAAACTTTCTACGTTAACAGAGAAAGCCAACAATTATCTGGACTCCAGTTATATTAAAACCTCTGTTGGCTGCCCAAGGTTAAGGTTAGTCGTAGTTAATGCCCAGTCTTAWCAGCACTGACTGTTCAAGGCTACTGTCTCCCCAGTCACTGCTGTGCAGGTGTGAACGTGTTACATCAGTTCATTTATAACTGCGGTGCGAGAAAAACAAAAAAGCAAGGTGAAAGTTTCTTAAACATAAATCACTACTTGTGACGAGACATGGATTCAACACTATGAGCCTGAGACTATGAGATGAAAAACTCCTTTAAAGTCGCCGGATGGATATTCATTTCTGATGAAAACGTAAAAAAAAAAAAAAAAACATCGGTACATTCATGTCTTGCAGCTGAGCCTAAAACTTTTTTTTTTCTCGAATAAGGGAATACGAAAGCTTGTTGACAGACGGACAAGGTGCACTGAAAAGCAAGGAGACTGTGTGGAAAAGTTTTACTTTTAGTCTTTTCTAAAAGTTAATTAAAATAAATTCTACAGCTAGAGTGCAGATAATTTTTGACTCATATTCACAGAAATGCTTCCTTTTTTTGCTTTTGTCTCACTGAATGTAAATCGTCTCATATTTGAATGGACTTGGAAATTTATGAGTAAATAGATTTATATCAACATGCCCATGTTAGCATCAAGAAACTTAGTGTTTCCAAAGCATTTGTAGTTCGGTTTGACCTGCGAGGACATTTCCACACACATTTCACTTTAAGATTGATAAATGAGGCCCAATGAATATTAGACCTAAAAGATTATTTCTGCTCTAACATAACCAAAATAATAACATAGACCAATGGTTTGTTCATGTACGACTAAAATTAGACACGCTATGTATAAATTTTACCCACTATGTCAGCGTTTTATCCATCTTTCTTTAGTCTCTCAGATACAAGTGCATGCCAAAAGCCAGTACTAGTAACCGAAACAAATGACAGAACTTYAAACACTTAAAATAAATCTTCCCTTCTTAATCCCAATAGAAGAAAACCAAAACTTGTMAAATCACCAGGGGTCAGTGCGCTTTCCTTTTCTGCTCCTGTAAAGTGCACTGTAGCTCCCTCAGGTTTTGGGACAGCAGCTCCACTTCATCTGTGCGTCCRTTAWGCTTGGCGTCAAATATGTACGCGCGGATGTTATCGATCTGCTGAAGCAAGAGCTCTTCCTCAATTATGTCGTCCAGCGCTGGACTGTCATCATCATCTTCAAARGGATTCGTCGAGGCAGATGGCGCCTCGTCTGATGTCTCTTTGAATGGGTTACCTTTGTCATCATTCTCGAGATCATTCTCGAAGGGGTTTCTGTAAGCACCCATCTTCCCAGTGTCTGCTTCCGCCACCTCGTCCTCACCTTCCTCAAATGGGTTGTATTCTTTGGGTTTCTCGACAGCTTTCTGTTGCTGCTGCTGCTCTCTCTGGATCTCTTCACTAAACGGGTTTGTGGAGTCTTCCTCAACCGGAGTGGCATCATCTTCATCAAATGGATTTAGTGACGTCTCTCCACTAAGGGGTGTTGTAGTGCATTCATCGCTCTGAAAAGGTGGCGAATTTCCCGGCAAACGTGGAAATGAGTTTATCGATAAAATCTTGTGTTGTGGATTTGTTTTCAAATCCCACCCACACTCCTCTTCTTTCTCCCAGTGTTCTTTGACATCCTTAAAATCCCCCAGATCTGAGGAGTCTATTCTGGAGATTTTGCTCTCCAGCTCTTTCTGCTGCAGATGAAGGATCTGGCTTCTTTGCAGGTCCTCCTCCTGGGCTTGACGTTGTGAGATCTCAATGGCTTGGCTCATCTGCTGAGCGTCAAACTCCTCCTGAAGCTGTCGCAGGTTCTCCTCTAGCATGGCTGCTTCATCTGTGCGATTTGCTGCACGCGCCTGCTGGAGGAACGATTCAATGTTGTTAATCTGCTGCAGCAGTGGGTCGTCCAGTTCGATGGTGGAGTGGGAGGTCGAGGAGGGCAACCAGCCGCCACCTTTAGTCATGCGAGGGCCTAGTGAGGGGCGATGTGCGTCTCCGTTAGCACTGTTGGTTGCACGGTTCTTCTGTATTTCCAGTCGACGTTTCKGTGCTTCCAGAGCCGCCTAAAACAGCAAGAGACAGTCATACAAACATGCAATAAAATATAAAAAAAAAATCAACATTCCTGAAAAAAAGGGTGAAGTACAGATTGGAACACTGCCGGGATCTAGATTGAACCAAAATCAACAGAAACTTTTTCAAATCCCAATTTCTTCCGCTAGATAAGGCTTTGGGTTAACAATACATTTACAAAGAAACAAATGTTTGTCTGACGTTTGGCTTCCTGTCTCAGAAACAATAAGGGCTGGAGCTTAACTTTTTTGTAACGGTGTCCTTTTTTTTCCTATTCCGAAAAATGCAGAAGCAGTAGCGATTTAAAAACAAGTCTCAAAGAGAACTCGAGCATTAGGTGTGATTTTGCCACCTAAACTAGCCAAACAGTAGCAGGTTAAATCTGCCTCTCTATTTAGCTCACAAAACATTTTAATTTAAACTTTAATTTAAATAGAAAAAAAATTACTCGGAACAATAATAGTTTAAGCTATTATGGTGGGCAACCATAATTTGTTAAGTTTTGCACTGGCCCAACAAGGCAAATGTAGCCAACCACTAAGTATCTTGTTCTTCTTTTCAAGAAGCCCTGCACACTTCAACAATTTCACACAAACAACGTCTWGGTTTGTGCTTGGGGTGCTTGTTGGAAACATTCACTCAGGCAGCACTATAGCTTTCTGTTGAATGGTAAATGTATTGAGTTCAAAAGCAGCACTCAGACCAAGGGCAAAAATTAAGGATGGAAAAAATACATTAAATACACCTATAAATACAGTACTGACCAAAAGTTTGGAAACACCTTCTCATTCAAATTTATTGTGTTCTTTAGCCCAAACGCGTCTCTTCTGCTTGTTGCCTGTCCTTAGCAGTGGTTTCCTAGCAGATATTCTAGCATGAAGGTCTGATTCACACAGTCTCCTCTTAACAGTTGTTCTAGAGATGTGTCTGCTGCTAGAACTCTGTGTGGCATTGACCTGCTCTCTGATCTGAGCTGCTGTTAACCGCCGATTTCTGAGGCTGGTGACTCGGATGAACTTCTCCTCCGCAGTAGAGGTGACTCTTGGTCTTCCTTTCCTGGGGTGGTCCGCATGTGAGCCAGTTTCTTTGTAGCGCTTGATGGTTTTTGTGACTGCACTTGGGGACACTTTCAAAGTTTTCCCAATTTTTCGGACTGACTGACCTTCATTTCTTAAAGTAATGATGGCCGCTCGTTTTTCTTTACTTAGCTGCTTTTTTCTTGCCATAATACAAATTCAACCTCTTTGAATGAGCAGGTGTGTCCAAACTTTTGGACTGTACTGTAAGTGTTTCGCATTTTGCAAATAATGTTAATGGTGACAAAAGCTAGACAGCTCTTAGAAATCATGCTTGTTTGCTCTTAGAGAGGTTCAAGCAATTTTAAAAGTTTCAAGTGTTTCCATTTTATTTTTAATAGCTAATCAATGCATATGTGATGCCTTAAGTTGAAGTAGCCTGCTGACAAATTTGTTTTTGTCAGGTAGAGATATGGGTGACCAAATTCAAATAACTGGGAAGTGAACCTCATAGGGGTAAAACTTGCAGAGGAATATGTCTGGTCTCTATCTTGCTGCCTCTTGAGTTTTGTATTGCATGCATAATCAAAACTAATCAAAAAAGAATACAGTACAGGATTTTGAGTACTGATACTTTATATCAGAAAAAGTGGGCATAACTTTTTATTAACCGACATTGGTCGTTCAACCTGCACATGTTGTTCGAGTAACTCCTCCTCTATGCAAAGGTACTACTCCACACAGTTTTCATTACAACCCACACATTTGCACCATCTTTGAACCCAACTCTCAAATTCTCTTTGAAAATCCCCTTTGTTGCAGTTGATAGTCTCCCCCTGAGTGGGATGGTCTTGTCACTGGTGTCAACCTCGGTAAACTTTCTGTAGCACAGTGAGAGTCCAAAAGCAACAAAGAGGATTTTCAAATAGGATTCAACGATGGTGTAAATGCGTCGTTTCTGATGGAGACCATGTTGATAAGAACCTTTGTATAATGGAAAAAAAACTATTTGTATGACATGTCGGTTAATAAGTTATACCCACTTTTACATTACATTTGCTTCAGCCCTTGTGGGACACCTCACCTGTCGCTCCTGCTGGAGCTTCTTTTCCTGTTCTTCTTTTCTTTTCTCTTTCAGCTCCTCATATTTCTCTTTTGTTGGAAGAGACATCAGGCCCAACAACTTCTCCTGTACAAACAGAGCAAAAAAGGTACAGTACATGGTAAATATACTATAATACTACAAAGTATGTGGGCATCTGACCATTACTTCTACATGTGGCTTATATACATCACTGTGTATACAATAGCATGGRCATATTCCATTATAAACACTCGGTTTGCCAAGGCTGGAGCGGAAGACCTTGAATGACCTTCACAGACCACTGATCTCAACCCCACATTTGACACCTCTGTACCYGACAACATACCAGGCCTTCTTATCTTATATCAGTGCCTGATCTCACTAATGCTGATGTGTGATATTCTAACCAAGACAGGATATTTATTTTTTATCACCTGCACAAACAGCGTTGCTGAGTAGCGAACCATCTTCTGTAGCTGGACTGCTTTCCTATGCGGTGGCACCTCATCTTTTAGTCCAAGTGTTAGAATCTTCTTGCTAAATCACACACATATACAAAGTAAAGTATAAAAGGTCACCAAATATATTGACCTGAATAAACCCAAAAGCCTATAGCCTATGTACACAATCCTGCAGACTACCTTAGAGCATCGATGTGCTCGTAGTATTTCTGCACCTCTATCCGGAGGAAACCAGCAGTTTCGAGGTTATAGGTGGTTTCGCCAGCGCTGTAAAAGACAGAATTGATCATTACATCATTATCTAACTGACAAAAAAAAAAGTTAAAATGGAAGGTCAACTCTAAATAAATTGTTAAAATAAGCACTCAGGAACCACAGACACAAAAGAGTAATGGGAAACAAATAAACAAATAAAGATCCACTTCCACTTTGCAGAGAGAGAACTTATTGACCGAAATGAAGCCAGCAAGTTTAAAATGCACATTAGTCCGGTTATAGCAAACAGCTGAGATCTTACTTGAGGGACTCGGCCATGCGGATGTACTCCGGCGCCTTCTCGTCCACTTTCTCCATGCACATCCTCAGCCTCTATACAGACATAAAGGACATACAACTTACAGAGGGAGAGATGGACATATGGGAATATCAACAGTATCAGAATAAACAATACTWCTGTTTATACTTCTGATGAAACAAACAGTAAAAGCACTTTCCAAAAGAAGAAACGYATCATGTCTGCTTTCTGCTTTTCTTTTYGTTTTACTTGTACAAATAAAATATGTAAYAATATATAACATGATAAAACAGGAAGGGGGTTAGTTAGTGTCTATTACATACAAMAAACACATATGACCACATTCATTTTACATTTCAGGTGATCCAACCTACAAACCCTGTCCACCATCTACCCATATGTGTAGAAGTAAGACCGTCACTCTCACAGCACCAGAATAAACAGGTATAAGAGGTCATGCAAGAGGGAACTGTCTGCTACTAGTCAATCAATCGCTGATGGCATCACTTCATCTTATTTCCCAAGTGCAACGACTACAAAATGTAAATCCCAACTCTAGTCCCAGATCTATATACAAAACAAAAACTCTATACTCACATCATAGAGCTTGACAATATCTGGCACGTGATCTTTCTCCTCCAGCTTGTGCTGGTGACGGAGCAGAGCCTCCATGCAGTGATGGCAGCAACGAATTCGGTCTTCGTCTTTTTCCTCCAGTACGGAGCTCACCGATGAGAGGCTGGTGATGGAGCCGCGCCGTGAGGTCTGTTGCACCGTGGGGCCTCCTCCACCAGGGGACACACCCTGCCT
>QMIH01000398.1:325899-335040 GCA_003987875.1 Clarias batrachus | reverse complement strand
CACACACACACACACACATTTTTTTTTCTCACATCTTTTCCTCCATGTTTCATATTGCATATCCTAGGGTCATGGGGGTCTGGAGCATATCCCAGGGTACATATTAGGGTATATATTAGATTAGATTAGATTCAACTTTATGGTCACTGCACATGTAGGTAGGTACAAGGCAACGGAATACAGTTCCGTTGCACAGAAGTGCATTTTCACAGCATAATTTTCATATGTAAACATTATACAATGAAGAAGTTAATATAATGAGTGCAAATGCGCAGATGAATTATAAGTGGGTGCAATAGGAAGGTATTGTATACAATGATAATTTGCATGTWAACATTATATACATGCAGTTATGAGAAAAAAGAGTTATGTAGAAAGAGTGCAATGATTTAGATGTATGCACTGTGAAGATATTGTATACTTATAATAAATAGGTTGTACTGTATGTGTATACTGTATGCATGTGTAATTATACACAGAAAGGCATATCGGGCACATGCACACATCCAATTAAACAGTTCTAAATGGTTACAAATCTCCAACCCAGGGGGTGTAAAAAAAAAAACTATGCTAACTCATCACCCTGTGATTTTTGTCAAACAAGCTCCTTTGTTCAATGTCTTTTAATAGACGTTTAGTATCTTGTGAACTTATTGTGGTGTGAGTGTATAGATGGAGCATGCATCTGATAACCTGCTCTCAATTGGATCCACTGTCACATACTTAACCTTAATCAAAATTCATATGCAGCTAATATTTCTGTGCCTGCATGGTTGTGACGTCATGCTCTTCAGAAATTGAGTTTGGGTGTGTGAGGAAAGCCTGATATTTAGGAGTGTTAGATCAATCAGACCTTAGATCAAACTGTCTGAACAGCCTGGACTAGTTCCTAACTGGCTGAAAGATGCGAGCCATCACATAGTGATTCGATCTGCGGCAGATGATGCATACCAGAGATGACTGTACTGAACACAAATGATGTTTCTGTGCAGAATGTTAACCATACATAGCCTTTTTATTTAGTTAGTGAAAAATTTAGCTATTTCTCTCTGTCTTGAGCCTATGCTGGATTCACCTGTCTTCTTCTACACTACTTGCCTGTGCATACAGAACACTAACATCTGTGAAATTCTTGAGATTTCGCTCTTTTTAAATATCTATTATTCTTCTATCTACCCGTCTTTCTCGTTTTCGTGATTTTCCAACCCTGTGTAACAAAATATCATTCTGTGCAAGTGTGATAAAAGAATGATTTCAGATAGACTAATGTTCTCACACAGAGAAAGAGAGAGAGAGACAGAGAGAGAGCAAAGTATGTTCCAGTAAGTCTTTATAGTTTCAAACAATTGCAGGTATTCTTTTTTATCATAGTAGATTTGTTTTTGCAGTTGGCTTAGACAATTCATCAGTCATGAATTTCAAAACCATTTCAATTAAAACAACATAGTCTTTAGGTTTAGGTGGCTTGGACCCCTCAGTGGTGGCTCCATTGTACCTCTGGCTCTGTGCAGTGGTGTCTGGTACCAGTATGTTAGCATCAGATCCATTGGGTGCTGTGGGTTGCGGGGCAAGCCTTCTGTGGATTGAACTTGTTTGTCTGCCGCATTTCATGGGTTCTTGATTGGATCGGGTTGGCTGGTCTGATGCCCTTTTTGTGGCCAGCATTGGCTTTTTATGCTACGCTGGCTTCCCTGTGAGATTGGGCCAGGTGGTCTAGCCTTTGGTCACTGTGGGCAACAGTGGCCATGACCCTGGTACTGTATATATTTTACTGTTATAGAATATATAATTCATGTTTTTAATTCAAAACCAGTTGTATTTATTTTAAAATCAATTTTAGTCTTAAAAAGTAGCCTTTATTTAAAACAAGTACTTCTGAAATAAAATTAAATAAAAATGCTCGAAAATGTTTTTTTTTTCCTTTAAAAGCAATAATAAATCAATATATCAATAAAACCTTCATATTACTCCTTTGAAGCCAAAATAAATTTTGTAATGAGCATTTACTGAGTATCATTTAGTTACAGTAGGTGCTGCAATTTAAGAACACTTTAATCCAGGGGTCTCAAACTCAGTTCCTGGAGGGCCGCAGCCCTACAGAGTTTTGTTCCAATCCTGCTCCAACATACATACTATGTAGTTTTCAAATAAGCCTTAATGACTTGTTAAGTTGGATCAGGTGTTTTTAATTATGGTTGGAACAAAACTCTGTAAGGCTGCGGCCCTCCAGGAACTGAGTTTGAGACCCCTGCTTTAATCACACAAAATGAATTTCTCTATATGTTGAAACCATTTAAAAAATAAGTAAACATTTTATATACAGTATACACAGTAGGTCTTACAGTAACTTACAAACATTCGAGTTATGAATTTCCACAGATACAAATTGACCGCGGATCTATGAACATTCGTAGATACGAACAAATCTCGTAAGTAGCTCACTGTGTTGAACCAGATACCAATATTTCAAATTATATACATTATTTTCAGTGTGGAAATTTAGAGTGTATAAAATATATATAAAAAGTCTGGTATACTGTATGTGTGGCGTGTGCAGGTGCTGGAAAAATGAGTCAGCCTCACTGGTTTCAATGAATCAGTCCCCGTTTCTATGACTGTCCTGTAAAGCTGTCCCGATGCTGTAATCCTAATTTCGGAAAATCCTCAACGAGATAGAGCTCACAGGCTAAAACAGCTGTGAGACAAAATATTGTCAGTTCAAGCGCGCAGTAAACACCATGTAGCGTTGTCTTCCTGGGGCTGCCTTTAAACGAGGTCAGCTACGTCACCGGGATTCCCCTCACGATTCGAAGGCACAGTTGGGGACTTACTGTGTATATATATATTTACTGTATACTGTATATTACTGCATATATAGTTCTTAGACAAAATGTACTGCAATAGCCATTTTAATATATTTCCTTCATGAATACTTGATTTCCACACACTGTAAATAAATGCCCTGAATCTTAAAAATAAATGATTTCATTCAAATTTAAATACATTGAAGCCTGTTTTATGCATTTGGCTAACCCAAATGTTTAAAGGTTACTGGGTAGTGAATTAGTGCATAATTGATAATCCAAATTTTACTGTTAACTAAATCTTTTTAGAACATCATCTAACTTATAATGAATCATTGATTTATCTGAAGCGTTTATTTCAACTTGGTTCTGTATATCACAAATATTCTTAAATATTGTTAAATGGCTATAGGTTTTCCTTTTATAAAATTAGTTAACCAATTTCTATTTTTCTATGTATTATTATGATTATTATAAATAAGTTAGCAAAATGAGCTGCTAATGGAACAAGGCTAATTAAAGCATGAAACTAAGTTCAAAAACTAAGTTCAAAAAGGGGAAATCTATAACCTATAGACATGATCTATAACTTTTAACCTCTAACCTCTAACTTTTAACTTCTAATGTGGTCACATCAGCAATAGGTGTTTATATTTAGCCTGCAAAGCATGTCTTCCTGACACGTCCGGTTGCATCCATATTATTGAGAGGGGGATCCCTCGGGGGTATTGCTCTGTTTACATTCAGTTCAATGGCATTTTAATTAAGGTGCAGAGAAAACATCTAATTGACTTGACATTTACATTCATCCATAATTTTTCTACTGGTTTACAGAGATTATAGATTCTTGTAATACAATCATTTGGATCTTTGGGATTTTTAATTGTGCTGTGTTCAGAAATTAAATACAAGGTGTATTGTCTAGAGTGTGGGCTTTGGACTGAATGTTTAGGAACTATAAGAAAATCAATAGTCTAACAAGCTTTAGCCTCTCTTGCACCAGCTGGGATAATTAAGTGTGATGTGTGTCATCTGTTCTCTCTCTCTCTCACACACACACACACAGACACACACACACACAGTTTTGCCTCTGGATCACGTTCAGAAAAGTATTAAATGGTTGAAATACAAATGGATATCAGTGCCAGCTCAGACAGAGAACATATGCCCAAGCAATGTGGGTACTGAACCTTTACTGAGGGTAAATAGTTGATATTCCTATAATGTATATTAAACCAAAAAAGCATCTCTCTAGAGCAATTCATAGATGGATGGATTTCCATCAATCCATCCATCTAGGAAACTCTGTTGTCAAGGAACCATGGAGGCTAGTAGTGACCACTGTATTTATTTTTATATGACCATTTGTACAAAAATGGTCAACAATCAGATGCACATAAACACACTGATGTGCATGTTTTTGGACTGTGGGAGGAAACCCACCAAGCACAGAGAGAACATGCAAACTCTGTGCACACAGACCCAACGTGGTACTGAAACCCAGGACCTGGAGGTGCAAGGCGACCATACTAACCAGTAAGCCAGAATGCTGCCCATTTAGGATTTAGGGTATTACTTTTTAAAAAGGTATGTAAAACTTTGTCTCCGAGAGGGAAGCTTTCTGAATGTGAATTGATCTTGACAATGATAATATTAAAAAAAATATTTATATACGTATATGACAAAAAAACCTGCCTGCAGTACAGTGGATGTAGAATTCCCGGTGGCTTTGCTTGTATTAAAGGAGCACTTTAACAAGGTAAAAAATTGTAGAAAGTCAAGTCTCTCATTAGCAATACCTTGGAATTTCAATATACCATTCTCTCATTTAAGATCAATGTGTAGCAGCAAGAACCATCTAAGGACCTCAAGGGTTATATCACTGGGGATGTACTGTAGAAGTGGAAGCAGTGTGCATTCTAATCTTACAATTTCGTCACCAGGAAAACATTGAAAATGTAATCAAATAGTCAAGCTAGTTAGCTAATTAAAGTGCATTAGATATAATACCATATCATTATTGTCCACCTTGTTTAATAGCAAAGTGAAGTTGAACTGGGTTATTACATATGGCTCTGGACAGTTGCTAGAAAACAAGACACCAATCACTATAAAGTCTTGGGGGACCAATGTCATTGAGAAGCAAGAGGGGGACACAATTATAGGGAGGAAAGAAAGAAAGAAAGAGATGAGGGAGGTTGCCCTTGACCTTGTTCTTGTCCAAGCCTGAGACTGGCACGTGTGGCAGATACTCCACAGTGAGTATGGCTGTGGAAGTTGAGAGTTTGACCACAGGGAGCGGCACAATGGATGTTGCCATTTTGACCTTAACCAAGAGCTGGGATATGGCAGTTTTGTCATGTTGACCTCAACTGGGGGCAAAGCTGTGGCAGTTGACTTGTTGACCATGTAGAAAAATTACTTTTGATAAATTTCATGAGTTCTACAAGGTTCTCCTGCCTTGTATCTAGAGATATTCCTTCTCCTCTGCTTTTAAATTTGACAGAATCTGGCAGTAAAATCTGCAGAAATCCATTGGTGGTTGTGGTTGGGTGGCGGGGGATGGGGGGTATTGACGCCTTCATACTTTTCCAGAATATGGAGACATTGCCTATGCCCAAGCAACTGAATGTTGACATTGAATTCCTGGCACCACACTCTGTGTCAGGATTGCCCCTTAGTGTCTGATTTGGGTGGACTTCTTCGTGTCTGTTTGTTGATAGGACTTATGTTGACCTTGGTTCTCACTGTTTCCTGGTTCACATTAAGATTTCTGTTCACAGCTGTTTCTAGTTATAGGCCTATTAACCTTCTTAGCCCAGCACTATATTCTGTTAGCCTTGTTAGCCCAGAGCATTGTCTGGAAATATGCTAAGTAAAGTCATGTCATGCTTCACTGCTGCCTACTCTTGCTCCATGTAAGCCAAACATTGCACTATCTCAGCCTATCCCAGGAGTACCCTGTGGTGCCAAGGATGTATTGCAGAATCCCACCGGTTGGTTTTGAGAACAGTGTGCTTCTTCCACTGCCTGGCTTCAGGGATGTTTTGACCACTTTGCCATCTAGCCAGGAAATGACCCCTTTTGTTCCAATCCCTCCAATAATCCAAAATAGTTTGGCATTAGTTTGCTTGGTTGCACTAGAATTTCCTGATTCTGAAAAGATATTTTGTCATCAGCATAGAAGTGGGTTAGGTCTGAGAATAGCCCAAATACTAAAAGATCATTTTTATTTCATGAAGGTCAGTAGGAAATTGATTTTCTTTTCTTATTACATTATTGAACTTATTTGTCCATCATGCAACTATGAAAAAAAGTGAATTACTGTATGTTAGACTACATATTATCTGGTAACTTTGGTGATGAACCCACAATGCAGGCTCTGTTTTATTGTTTAGAAGACTGTATTTATGACTTATTTATTTTAGTAGAGGCTCATTACAAATCACATGAAATAAGGACAAACAGGCATTTTATGGCATTACACAACACAATTCATGGTTTTAAAAAAAGTACCTTTAAAAGTCACAAAGAATAGGCACTACATTATTGCTATCTCACAGACAAGACCAAAACCCCTGCAGCTGTCATGAAATCCTCTCTTTGTCTGGTTCATTACCCACATGTGATTATTCCATGTAATTTTGTTATGAGATTGAAAATGCTGCAGCAATGTTTTTTTGTAGTTCTTTTTTTAAAAACAGAAAAACACACGACTGAACATTCAATCAATCAAATGTCCCTACAGATTCTTCAATATTGTTAGATTCACTGCTATGCAATAGATAAAAAGATTCATAAAGATGTTTAACTTTCATCCATTTTCCAATCTCGATATATTCAAGTTTGAAATATGAATATATATATAAAATACCCGCTGGCAAGTTGTAGCCTATTTTGTGGATTTGATTATATTTTATTATCCTGCTTCATGCTTGTATAATGCTTAAAGAATATGAAAAACATCTTACAGGATGGTTTAAAAAATATTTAGGATGAGAGGTCACCCTTATAACTCACAAACAAATTGAAAAAAGATCGGTTTTATAAATACCGAGGTAAAGACAAATGTCTTTTCTATTACCATATCTAAGCTTTACTGTGCCTTTAGGACAAATTCTGCAGTGGAATGTAAAATTGATTTCCATTTCTCCCTTTCCTCAGCAAAGGAGCTTCTCTTTTTCATAAAAAAAAATGGGTGTCTTTATTTTTCCACATAGTTCCTGGCTTAAAAGAGTGTAAAGAAAGATTGAAGTTGTATTGAAGACCCGGTGAGGTCATACTCAAAGTGTGTGTGTGCGGTATATGTGTGTGAGACAGTAAGAGTATGGGATTACTCGAGAAATTAAAAGGCATAGTTTCAACAAACTTCTGCAGCATGATGATAATAGAATCTAGATACGCTGAATATTCTGTATTAATGACGCAAGAGTCACAAGTACTCTGTCTTCACATCAGATTCGTCAGTCACCAGTTCATTTTGAATGTGATGGTCACACAGTACACATGGGCACTCAGTGGTGTCTGGTGCTCCACTGACTASTACAATGAAGTCATCATTCTTCATGCATGAGCGTTCTAGTCCTTTTTGGCTGCCAGGTTCCATCTATGTCTTTCAAGCCGTTCTCGCTATATTATCAATGCCTGTACTTTTTCCAGACAGATCTTTGATACAGTGTGGTCCAAGAATTTGATGCATTTGTGCAAAAATGGCATATGATAAGAATGCTTTCAAAGGTAGAAGTGTTAAATCTAAATCAGGGTATTTGGTGTGACCACCCGTTGTCTGCAAAACAGCATTAGTTCTTTGATGTACACTTGCACACAGTTTTTATAGAAGCTTAGCAGGTAGGTTGTTCCAAACATCTTGGAGAACTAACTACAGATCTTCTGTGGATGTACAGTAGGCTACCTCACATCCTTGTGTCTCTTCATGTAATCATAGACAGACTTAAAGATAGACACTCGTTATTGTACTGCTCTCTAGCTCTTTGGTAAACAACCTGCTTCCTGCTACAGTCAAATATTTAAAATTTTGACTCATCATAACAGAGCATCAGCTGCCATTTTTTCTGCACCCCAGTTCCTACTGTATTTTCTCATGCATAGTTATGCACTAAGCATAGTCACTTAGTCTTATTTCCACAAACAAGTTGCTTTTAGGAAGCAATCCTTCCATGAAGACCACATTTGGCCAGACCTCTCCGTACAGTAGATGGGTGTTCCTCTATCCCACTGGTTTCCTCCAGGTCTTTGCTTGATTGCACTGCTGGACATCTTCCAAAGTCAGAAGTAAGCATGATGTGTCTTTATTGAGTTGCTGCATTATGTTTCCTTGGCCGAGATCTGCATCCTTAACATTCCCGATTCTTTGCCCTTCTTTAATTTCGCCTGAACAGCATATTTTGAAACCTCAGTTTGCTTTGAATTACAAGTATAACTACCTTGTACACTGTTGCTGTGCTCAGTCATGCCATGGTGTATGACCTGTGACATAGAAGCTAGAAGCAGGTTTAAGCCTCCTACAGGGTTGTTTTGTTTCATGACTGYGTTACACCCTACATATGAAATTGATCATCATTAGCACCTGCTTGGCATAACTGGTTAATCACATTTTGGAATCAAGTTTGGAAACTGGCTCTTATGAAGACCATCCCAGGAAACCATGACTAAAAAACTTCCCTCTGCTACAGAGAAGTTCATTTAGAGTTACCAGCCTCACAAATCACCAGTTTACGGCACCTCAGATTACATAGACAGATAGATAGATACTTTATTGATCCCAAAGGAAATTCCAGGAGCTTTGCGTCTCCCCGTTGGGGAAGCAAACCCTGGTCTTACACATGACAGGTGGAGATACTGTCCACTATACTAACAAGGAGTGAGTAGAGCCTTTATGAAGGATTTAAAGAAAATAAATCGCAGACACACCTCAGTCCAAGATTATTTCATATTTTAGATGCCTTCAGCATTGTTTTAGAATGTAGAAAGAAATAAAACTCAGGAAATACCTTGGAATTAGAATGTTTTTTAACATTAGGCATCTGTACACCACCACAATGAATTTAAAATAAAACACTTTCATTCAAAGCTTTAATTCAAGTGGGTCGATCATTCAAGTCCAGATTCTTTGGACTGAGTAAGATAAAAGGAGCTTGTGCCAGAATAAATGGGAGGAGAAAAGTATGAAGATGGAAAGGAACAGCTCATGATCTAAAGGATACCACATCATCTGTCAAACATGGTGGAGACAGTGTTATGGCATACAGTAAGTATGTATGGCTGCCAGTGGAACCGGATCACTAGTGTTTATTGATGACCTGACTGCTAATAAAAG
>QMIH01000398.1:298399-320899 GCA_003987875.1 Clarias batrachus | reverse complement strand
ATAAGCCTTACATCACCAAGTGCAAGTCAAAGAAGTATTGGTTGCAGAGGTGTAAACCATGCCTCCAGTGGACTGGAGGTGGCGCTTCTCTGCCTGGCAATCCAATGGAAGAGTCTGGATTTCGGCAGTTGTCAGGGGAATGATACTTGTCTGACTTCATTGTGCCAAGTGTAAAGTTTAGTGGGGGGGATTATGATGTGGGGTTGTTTTTCAGGAGTTTTCCAGTTAATTCCAGTGAAAGGAACTCTTAATGCTTCAGCATAGCAAGACATTTAGGACAATTTCATGAGCGGATTTGGTGAGGAAGATCTTAATTAGCCTGCAAAGAGTCTTGACCTCAACCTGATAGAATACCTTTGGGGTGAATTAAAGCAGAGGCTGTGAGCCAGGCCTTCTTTTCCAACATCAGTGTCTGACCTCGCAAATGCACTTCTGAAAGAATGGTCAAAAATTCATATTCCTTAAACACATTGCTTCCCAGGAGAGTTAAAGCTGTTATAGCTGCAAAAAGTGGGCCAACATTATATTAAACCCTATGGATTAAGAATTGGATGTTACTAAGGTTCATATGAATCTTCCTCCATGTTCTCCGGTTTCCTCCTACAGTCCAAAGGCCAGCAGATTAGGCTAATTAGCGTTCCCAAATTGCCCGTAGTCTGTACATGTGCGTGTGAATGTTGACCAGAGAATACTACCAGAGTCGTACAAGTTGGGAATAAATACAATGGTCACCATTGGCCTCCACAGTCCCTAGTTGGACTACAGAGGTTTCTAAATGGATGGGAATGGAATATCATATACTGTAGGTATCAAGGTACACTGCATATCATACTGTGTATGGTTGTGTATGTGACTTTAATTAAATGAATATGGATTATCTGTACACAGATCTTTGTAATGCAAACCTAATACAATATCCTTCCTTATATATATAACATATATATAATATATACAGTGGAACCTTGGATTACGAGCACAATACGTTCCTGAAGCGGGCTCGTATTCCAAAAACACTCGTAAACCAAATAGACTTTTCCCATAAGAAATAATGGAAACTCAAATTATTCGTTCTACAGCCCAAAACAATAAATACATAAAAATAATTAATAGAACATATAAAGCAAAAATAAAACAAATTAACATGCACTTAACATTAAAAAAAAGTAAAAATAAATCCAGACAGTTAAGTGTTTTCGTTTGTGCGCGCAGGTGTGTGTGTGTGTGTGTGGAATTAGCCCCTCACCTCGTCTTAAACAGTAAAACCTCCTCCCTCTCCACACCTCGCTTTTTAAGTTTCACAACTAACATATACAATGCAAACACTGTTTTAACGGGAAAAAAGAAATCTCTCTAATGATAATCGCGTGAGCATACTAACGGAATCACTGCTATAAAGTAAAAAAGTTACTTTAAATAACAAATGAACCAGCACCTTACCTTTGAAAAGAACCGCGACAGAGTTTTCTGTGTAAATAAAGCACGTCTGGGGAGATCTCTGTGTGCGCTCACGCACACACAAAGTAAGTGAGTGTGTGTGTGTGTCGGTGTGTGTGGGGCACAGTGTCAAAATTACGCACGCACACAGAAGAGAGAGGGAGATGTTGATTATAAGAGACGAGCACTAAGACGCAGCAGGGGACTCTTATTCTGACACAGGGGATGCAGCAGGGGAGACAATTACCCATAATTCCCGCAGCGCAAGAGATAGAAAAATCATTGGCTCAGTTGCGATCGCTTGCTGCTTGGTGTCAAAATAAGAGTCTCATGCGTGATACATGAACCTCGGCGCTCGTAAACGATTACTTGCTCGGTTTCCAATTAAAAATGTATTAAAAATCTTTGCTCGGTTACATCGTAAACCACGTTACTCGCAATCCAAGGTTCCACTGTATATATATATATATATATATATATATATAATTACTTGTGACTTGCATTAATTATATGTGCTTTTTATAGTTTTTTGTCACTTGCATTGCACCAGTAACTTCTGGTCAGTTCTCACACTGCCTTGTGTCAGTATGCATACAGTATGTATGCATACAGTATGTATGACATACAGTGTGAAATCACAACCTGTGTTTGTTTTATCCTCCCCAGTGCTGCATGGGTTAGGGTTAAGGTAAAATTTCCTTGTGAGTGAATGAGTAAGTAAAGTAAAGTACTGTAAGTATCTATCTATCTATCTATCTATCTAAAATTCTCAGTGACCTACAGATCATTCTGTTGTATTTCTAATGTCACCGAATGTATGCTGTCAATCACAATTTCCTGTTATTTAGTGGTGTGTTCACCATAGCTCTAAATACAGATGTGACTTTGTTTATTATTATATAATTTCATTGTTTAATAATTGTTTGTTCACTCATCTATTCAAGTCCTTTCTTTGGCACTCATTGCATGCATTGTTCACCTAAAATAGTAAACATTGTGGATAATTTTTCCATGCACAGTTTAACAACCTTTAGCTCAGGGTTCTTCAATATGATTTATTGCTGCAGAATTTAATTTCAAACAAATAGGATAGGATCAGGTGTGACTTGGTTAAAATGAAAACCTGAAGGCACCGTGGGCCTGTGTAGAAAACATTGATGACCCTTACTCTAGGCAATTACTGGTGTCAGTTTTTGACCACAGCACAATTATTACCTGAATATTTTTGGTTGGAGATCTATTTTTAAACTAAGAGTGACAGTGAAGTATTTCAAAATCCCAGCTGGGCTAATAAAGTGGCCACTGAGTGCAAATTGTTTGAAAAATATTTGCACAAATATTAGTATATCTTAAATAATACAAAATAATTCCCATGGCCTTGAGCTCATAACAGTAAAGAAATACAACATCTTTTTGCAAGCAACTTGAGGAAAAGGATACATGAAGCCAAGTGTAATTTTGACATATATACCCAATTGCATTATGCTTTTATTCCGAGATTGATAGATCAATGGCAGATTGTAAAATGCAAGGTTATTCAGAATATGGCTAGCCAAATCGGCTTACTAGTTGCAGTAACATTACCTGATACCTGATACTTGATACCCACTATAACACTTCAACAGTTGTTCTCAATGTTATAAATTTTTAATTATGGCAGCAATATTTTCATGTTGAAGTGTGTGTGCTTTTAGACCCCTCCGAATTTACCCCCCCCCCCCCCCAAAAAAAAAAAAAAAAACTAAACACTTAGTAGTCAGTAAATGTCGCCATCTGCTGGCGATAAAAGTTCATTCACTTCATTAGATGGTCAAAAAATGGTTTTCGCCTCCTGTCCTTGTTGCATTTTTTTACGAGGCACTGACTGTTGTGTTAATTGATGTGTTAAAGTGTCTGTGTGTGTGTGTGTGAGAGAGAGAGAGCAGAACAAAGCTACTTTATCTTTCAGAGAACAAATGCTGTATTTTGCCCATGAATAAGTTAGCCCTTGTCTTTCCGTGAGGTGTGTGTGTGTGTAGCGTCTCTATGAACTTGGAAAATGCTGTTAAAATCGGAGCTGGAACTTTCGCCGTGTTCTCGAGRCTTTCAGTAAGGTTTTAAGACATTACTGTACCTTATCTGCTTTTATATTAGCAATTTGTATGTTTTGTGTTGTTTTCTGGTCGTACACGTGGTATGTACACGTGTGTACTGTGTTCTATTAGGATTTTCTCATCGTAAAGTTCCTCTCTTCATGGATTCAAATGGGATTCAGTGGTGTTAGGAGTCTCTGACCGTGGTGCAGTCAGAGTTTTTAATAAACTTCAGTAGTGACATTTAGCCCACTCATGTACACGTCTCAAACCATTCCGTTTTGGAGGAACGTCAATATTTCAAGTGGAGCGCGTGCGCCTTTCGGGATGTGCGCGCATGCTGTCTCTCACGCGCGCACACATTGACGTCTCATCCTAGGCAGAGACGCGTGAATTAAATATATACCCTATGCACTTAGGCAACGGAAACAGCGCGCGCAGATGTGAGTATGCTTCTGTAACAGGTGGTGCACTGCTTGTTTAGTTTTTGTCAAACATCTGTCAGTACAGGGCATGAGAGTTAGTGCATTACAGCATTCCATGGGATCTCTTAGCAATAAGTAGAATAGATGAGGCATAGAAGTTCCTAGCATTTTTTTTTTTAAAGTGCATGAGACAGGAAAGTTTTTACATTAATTTTTACATTAATTTTAAATTATGAAACTAATTTATGCACAAGAATAACAAAAATATACAATAGTTATGAGAGTAAGAATTTCTTTATAAAATCCTGTGCCACAATAATGTAAAGAAAAGTGGGTCCATTCACCTAATGCAAGTTTTTGGGGGGCTTATTCTGGGTCTGGTGTGTGATTTTCGGGATGACATTAGGTTGGGAATTTTGCTCAAAGCTGGCAACTAAATTTATTGATATTAAAATGTAGCTAGTTTTTCAGTTATCCAGATCATTTTTAGTATTTATTGCCTTACTATGTTTTAGTGTATGTGTATGTATGGGTAAAGATTGTGCAATATAGAGTGTCATATCCTTTTTCTCAGCATAATTTAGGCATTCTTGGTATAGGAATTTAATCTACTATATAATCATGACTGAGCACAAAAATAAAAAATAATGGGTCACACAGGCAAAGGAGCGATACATATGATCAAGTGTTTTGATTATATTTTCATTTGTTTCTGTGACCAATAATAAGCATATGAGCATTTTGTGAGTTCAACATTTTTGCGACATCATTTTCATATTCCGGTAGCGGTAAGATTTTTTTGCATTTTAAAAGTTTTAATGTCGTGTTGCTGGCACGGATCTGTGTTTTAGGAGTAAAAAAAAAAGGGTGCATCGGAATTTGATCAAAACAAGGTGCAAGACTGTATGCAGGATGACTATGGTTTGTCAGTTCTCTAGTGGCTGTTACAGGGCTACTCTAATAAGCCAGTAGAGAAGAAATGGATGGGAAAAAAATAGACAGATAGAGAGACAGACAGACAGTTAGATACTAAGCCATGCAATGCACTCTGCTCAATGTCATCTCAAACATTTCATTTAAGCGTATTGTTAACATGTTACTTTGCCTCATTGCTATCATTGTGTGCGTGCCTGCTTGTTCCATGCATATCTGGTGTTCTGGTATGAGTCAGGATTTTCAGCCATAGTGAATTCTTTTAGGAAGCACTGATCCTAGAGCAGCTGTTTTCAAGATGAGTAAGTCAGGAGGGATCAGATGGCCATGCGCTGAAGCAATACTAGTTATTTAAATAGGTGATGAGCACACAGSAGTCTATGTGGGTGTGTGCCAGAGAATTCAGATACAGATGACAGGTCATGTTGCTATTTGCAGTCAAATGCACGTAGTATGTGCTTAGTGCTTGTTGAATAAATAAGCTATGATTATAGTGACTCATCATAAAACTTTCACTGTATTTTACATGGCTATACCATAGCAGTCTAACATTTAAATCAGATCACAGAAATTTGTCTTTGTTTCTATAGTAGCTACTTATTTAGAGAAACTCCTACAGTGGATGATACCCATAGTCTAGGTATAAGAAATGGATTAAAACAAAGAAAAACATATACTTGTTGGCTTGATAAGGCTTTCTATAACTTTCCTTTAACATGTATTGAAGGAGTCACAGTTATCAATGCTTTGAAAAAGTTTTTCTGTCTTTAGGACAGAGGTCTTTATACAGTTTTTTCTGTAACATGACGAGAAGTATTTTTGTCTCATAAACTTTAAGAGGGAAAAAAATTGGCCTGTGAAGTAACAGCTGTCTGTCACAGTTGGGATGTCAGTTGTACTAAAGAAATTAACTTTCTTTGCAGATGTTGCACATCATTAATTGTTGCTTTGAATGGCTACAAATCATGATTTGTCATTTTTTAATTAATTAAAATTGCCAGTTTGCTGTGGTATAAGAGGAATCAAACACTACGACACATGCCGTTATTGAAAAATATTATTAAGAAATAAAATTGACATTAAATCTTGTGAAGAGGCGCATCTGTCTGTGGGAATTGTGCACAATATAAATCACGAACATCCTTTGCACATTACAGGAAATTGGCTGAGAGTTACTGCCACATCCCCTGTATAGTCCTGAGATCGCTTCAAGTCATTTCCACAAGGGATGTTTGGGCCATTAAAGGCCAGAGTTTCAGATGTGAAGCCGGCAGTCATTGGTTGACATGGCAAGTCAACACCACAATCATGGTTCTTGTACACTGAGAAAACGTTCTACAGTACCGTGATGGTATTCAAGCACTAGTGAAACACTGGGATACAAGTATTAGTGTAGCAGGGGATTATATGGAGAAATAAACATACAGTATATAATGCTATTTTATTCCTATATGGTAATATTATACTGCATTGCAGTGGCCAATATAGTGAAAACGTATATTCAGGTTAGAAGACTTATCTTGTACAGTATTCTGTTTTGTCAGCAAAGTGGCACCTGAAGAGAAAACCTGTGCATACCTGTAAATTAGTTTAATTAATTTAAAATAAATGTAAAAACTGTGAGCAGACATAGAGTAGAACACTGTTCTAAACTCATTCCAGTATCTTTTTGAAAAATGTAAATGCTTTAGGAGGTTTTAGCACAAACACAGACACACACAATAGAGGCGCATTCAGTAAATGTACCAGACGCTACCCTTCTCTAGTGTACACGTCCACATACTGTACACGCGCACACAATGTGCTGGACCCCTTCCCACAGAGGTATCACCACAGTGTAGCCATTGATGTGACGCAGCTAAGCAGAGACAATGCAACAATGGTACTTTGGGGCTGTGAACATTACTGAATGTCTGTTTCATCACACTGTGTGTGTGTGTGTGTGAGAGAGAGAAAGAGAGCTCGAGCACAGTATTTTCCAGAAAGACGTTTTGTTCTCTGGGCTTGAACTGATTCACCTTTGACAGTCAGACGGTCTATAAAAACAGATTCAACCAAAGTTATTCTTCTTAAAGTGGTCCAAACATTTTTAATTCAATAATAATAATAATAATAATTTTCCTCTTTTTGAGTGACCAACCTTTTTTTTTTTACATTCCACTGATTCCTAAATTTTGGCAGTCAGATCATTTCTTCACCTATGTCTTGCATAATAATTAATAGAAGATTATGAATGGATATGTGCTGGATACCAGCAGTGTGTGCACCATGCTGACGTTAAGTCAACAATGGTTGAGAAAAAGGAGAGTGGGTCCCTTCTCCAATCCAACATTTTTGAGGCTGTAGTTGGATTGGTAATTTTACTGAAATGCTATTCATGTCTCTCCTGAGCTGCCAGTGATYCTGTCCCCCTTTGCCCTCTGGACCTGCCTCACTTGTCCTGGTGTCCCGCTTCTGGTTGGACATCTCGTCGCATGAATGCCCTGTGTGGTCTGCCTGGGATGCGTGTGGTGACTGGGGCGGTTCCACTTTTCCACGAAGACGGTCCTGGCCTTAGCTGATGTTCTCTGAGGACTTGTGACTTGTTTCCTACAAGTCTACCTGAGCCTCCAATAACGAACTGGACTCCATATCAACTTGAACACATCTCCTGTAAAACACAGTATGACTGCAGATCAATCCCTGCTATTCGTTATCACCCAAATGAGGATGGGTTCCCTGTTGACTCTGGTTCCTCTCAAGATTTCTTCCTATTGCCATCTGAGGGAGTTTTTCCTTACCGCTGTCGCCCTTGGCTTGCTCATCAGGGACTATCTTATCATTTTGATTCATATACATTCACATTTCATACAAACTTCCAGAATTCTTTTGATTGTGTAAAGCTGATTTGCGACAATGGCAATTGTTTAAAGTGTTATACAAATAAAATTGAATTGAATTGAAAGCTGGCAACTAAAGTTAATGATATTAGTTTTTCTTCAGTTTTCTGGAGATAAAAGAAGGTGCATAAGAAATTGTTTAAAACAACCTGCTAGTCGACACACTGGTTGACTATGGTTTGTCGTTTCTCAAGTGGATTTTTCTGGGCTACTCTAATAAGCCACTAGATAGCCTCTCAAAATAATTTTGTTTGAGGCTACGGCTTTAGTAATGTTGCCCCTCCTTCCAAATCAAAGGTCATTAGCTGCACCCACACACATACACACACTGTTCTATACACCTGCTGTTTCCTCTCTCTCTGCCATGAGCAGAATCAGATCTGTTCCTGGTCATCGTCACGCTCAGGAACGCCAAAACTACCCAAGAGTTTCTCAGGACAAAGGAATGGGATACTCTTCCCTGGCCAAGTCAGTTTCAATTGAATCGTAACCCAACAGAGCATGCTTTTCACTTATTGAACACAAGAGTCAAGGCAGAAAGACCTACAAACAAGCGGCATCTGAAGAAAGCTGCAATAAAGGCTTGGCAAAGCATCTTGAATGTAAAAGCAGAGATCAGCATTTGATCATGTCCATGGGTTCTAGACTTCAGGCAGTCATTGACTGCAAATAAAGGCAATCCTTATGTTTGGAATTATGGTACCCTGTTCCATTATTTATGAGACCCCAAAATGGGCTTGTGACTCAGCTTATATGTTGAAATTTTCAGAGGTGACATGGCAAAAAAGATTCCAAAATTTACTATTTATTTATTTATTTTACTCTTGTATTTATCCTAAGTTTAGATTTTTTTAAAGCTTTAGTCTACTTGATGAATTCCATTTGCCTACTTTGGATCTAAATTGGCCTTTTTTCAACTCTAGCTATCAAATTAAATCATTTCAATAACCGCACCTGATTCGGCTTTTGTTATCTAAAGTATTGTGTGTAGTGAGTAGCTCAGGTATGTGAACTTTGATCTTTACAGACAATAAGCGGCAATCCTTTCGGCAGTAAATTAGCTGTGTTAGAGCAATAGTGACCTCACTTGGCTAAAGTTATCTAGCTAAGTGGAAATGTCTATTTCAAGAAAATGATAGATTTGTTCACTGAGGGACTGTTATGTCTGTCACCTGCACCACTCTATAGTGGTGTCAGTATACAAACTTTACTCCAATATGTTTAATACTAGTGGATGTACCCGTCTGCCTGTCTGTACGGTAGAACTCTCTGGCTAGCTTATTAATACAAAGAAATAACATTGGTCAAGGTTAAGCATTTTACGCCTTGTTTATAGCAAGTTGTACTTTTTCGTCTTCAGTCAAATACAGTACACCCCAGAGGCTGAATCTCAAACGAGAAATCGTAAAAGAAGATTAAGTTTTGTTTTAGCGTGTTAAATTCACTTTAGGGCTGTTATGTAATTTTTWAAAATATTAAGTAAGTCCAGTAAAAATATGGACGGCATGGTGGTRTAGTGGTTAGCACTGTCGCTCTGCACCTCCAGGGTCTGGGTTCTATTCCCGGCCAGGTTTGATTCCCRTYTCTGTGTGCATGTTCTCCCCGTACTTGTTGGGTTTCCTCCAGGTACCCATAGTCCAAACACATGYMGATTAGGCTAATTGGCATTCCCAGATTGGCGTGAGTGTGTGTGTGTTCTGCGATGGATTGGACCCCTGTCCAGGGTGTACCCTCCCTCGTGCCCYAAGTCTCCTGGGATAGGCTCCAGGCCCCCTGCGACCCTRAATACAGGATAAAGTGTTATATTGTAGGTGCTGAGYGAGTGTCACRGTTACTGCTTGCCGGACAAAGAGTGACATGAAAGCAGAGGTGAAAGTAACACAAAAGACTTTATTGATAACAAAAGGTCTTTAATGAGAACATAAAACAGGGAACCAAAGGAACAGACATGAACTGAAACAGGATAACCTAAACATGGAGCCAAGGAGAACACAGAGCTAGGAACAACACAGAGCTWGGAACAACACAGAGCTWGGAACAACACAGAGCTTGGAACAACACAGAGTCAGGAAGAACACAGAGTTAAGAACAACACAGAGCTTGGAACACAAAGTCAGGAGAACACAGAGCTAGGAAGAACATAAAGCTAGTGAGAACATACCAGACAAACAGTAACCCTACACGCAAGACAAGGACAAGACATAACTGAGGAACATTTATAATTACAACACTAATTAGCACCCTCAGTTCAGGTGAGCGTGACATCACCTGACTGAGGTGCATTCTGGGATTAGAGTTCACCAGAAACTACAAAACAAAACAAGACACAAAATGGAGTCAATGGAGACTCTGGTGGTCCCCTGTGACAGTGAGTGCGTTTTTCTAATTAATATTGTGCAAGCTCCCTTCTATTTCACCTATTTTCATAGACATTGTTCCAGTGTCTGTAGCTTTAAATGAACTGCCCCTGAACAACACTTTGCTGTCGTGCACTTTCCTAGAATGCAGAGATGGGAAACTGCTTGGGGAAAGAAAAAA
Organism: Clarias batrachus; assembly: GCA_003987875.1. NCBI lineage: Eukaryota > Metazoa > Chordata > Actinopteri > Siluriformes > Clariidae > Clarias > Clarias batrachus. The sequence continues at coordinate 310,618 of QMIH01000398.1, read as the reverse complement.
CTTTTTTTTTCCTTTTTCTACGACATTATCAGGCATTTCCCACCCATTTTAAGGCTTTTCCAAATGGCATTTTTGACCAATAAAACAATACATTTATTTTGTTATATATAAAATATTTTGATATAAAAGTTTGAATACAGCCAAGAGCTGAAGAAGGCTAGTTTTGTGGTTAGTGSTTACAGTAGGTGCTAAGCTATCATGAAATTACACTCTTGTAGCCACACATATAACTGCTGCAACTAAAAGTGCGTGAAATTGGTCTGGAAAATTTTATACCAATACTGTACTCTGGTACATTACATTGTTTCCTCAAAATTAATATCCAAAATGCTTCTCCTGCTTCAGCATGCAATACAGGCTGTCATTAGCATAAACTGAGTTTTACAAACAATAACTTTCAAATAGTGACACAGCTTCAGAACCTCAAGTTGAGTCACTGTCAGTAAGAATAGACCCACAACTGTCCATTAGTATTTTTGCAAAACCAACTTAAAGTTGTCACTCACAGAGAAAGCAGTTCAGCGTGAAATGTTTAACACATGCATGGCAATAATACGGTGCCTCCTGAGAGGAGCGGAGCCACGATCCAGAAGAGGCTCTTTTCCCAAAAGTATTTATCAGCATCCATCGCAAAACACCACAAATGACAAATTCACAGGGCGGGTTTATAAAGGAAACATATGCACATTTAAAGCAGAAAAAAATAAGAGGGGATGTGTTTTAGCATGCACACAGACACACTAGAGACCTGTCCAACAACATTCAAAACGTGCCTTCTTTTTAATAAGTTGTCCTTTTCAAATGTTCATGTTTTGGATATTTGCCCCTGGCATTACTTTAAGTAACGTACAAATACATACAACATGATATAAGGGTCTATTACAGAAACGGCTTCATTACATTAATGATGCAACTCTGAACAGTCTCTGTGTTAAAATGGTAGGAGAAATGCTATAATAATAATAATAATAATAATAATAATAATCAAACATTATTGAGCAAAATGTTTGTATAGATTCTTATCTTTTTTGTTCTTGTGTTTTTAACTGAATTCTCTTATTTTATTCCTCTTTAGCTGGCTTTAAGGAAACATTAGCTGTATCGATCTAATGGTAAGTGTGTGTCCCTTACATTTAGTCTTTTATTCTTGATTTAGTGAGATTATTATTTTTGTTTTGCTTTCATTACTAATAAATGATTGTTGTTCAACACAAAAGTCTATAAGAAAATGAAAAACAATGCAGTTATTTATTTGAGGGAGTTTTTTTTTTTTTTTTTTAGAGAGAGCCTATTCATTTTACAATGCATGCAACACTGTTGACACATCACTGTCATGTACAGGATGCTGGAAATCCTCTTATTGTTAGGTAGATTTTTGAGATAATGTGCCAGGATTTGTCTATAACTAAGTGCTGGACTAAGCTTGGTGCAAACACCAGCATGCACAACTTGTGGTGTTTGGTTTTGAGTATAATTTATACCCATAGACGTGCACTGACTTTCACTGTTGTGATATTATTATTATTATTATTATTATTATTATTATCATTATTATTATAACTGATGAATTTTATTGATTTTTCTGTCATTTGATTGATCAGTCTTTAATTTTATTGACCACTCTCCAAAGTTATTGGCCAGTCAACAATTGTATTGCTCAGGCTCATTTTAGTGATTTGTCTGCTGGTATATTGATCCCAGTTTACAGATCAGTCTCTCACATTTCTGACGAATCTTCCAAATTATTGATGTGCCTCCCTCTTTAGTAAACAGTTTCACACTTTGTTGACCAGCCTAACAATTTATTTCCCAATTATTTGGCCAATCTCCCACTTTAATGACCCGTCTCTGCAATAGTAATCAGTCTCCCAATTTATTGTCCAGTTTCTTTCTTTACTGATCAATTTCTAACTTTATTGATGAGTCTCCCTCTCTGTTGACCGCTGTCCAAATTTATTTTTTTTAAAAGACTTTTTCCACTTTTTTGATCAATTTCCCACCTTGTTGACCAATCTCCCACTTCACTGTCCTTTCTATTCTCCTGTCTTGTTTATTATTTATCTACTCTTAAATTTTTTTTGACATTCTCATTAACCGCATCTTCCACTTTATAATTTTTTCCCTAATTTTAATGATTGGTATGATTGTGCTTTATTGACCAAATCTTTACTTTATTACAATTTTATTACAGTTTTTCTCAATTGCTTTGGCTCATTCCTCAAGGCAGACTTGCACTTCTGACAATGTCTTCTGCAAATGTTTCAGTAAAACTTTATTTTTTTCCTACAAACTGACCCTTCTCCTCATAATATGTTTTTTTGCACAAGGTAATATTTATCAACCTAACAAATTTAGGTAATTTATAAAATTAGTTTACGAAATGTAGCTAATTTCATTAACTAACTTCATTTAACTTACTTGTTATTATGTATTTATAATTGATTTGTAAATGTATAAGCTTTACATTGGCTTTATCTAAGCAAATAATTAAGAGTCTCCTATTGGATAATAACTGCAATGATTAAAGTGATTCATAGTTATTTAACCTTAACTGGTGCAGTAAGTAGCTTGTCATTTCTTAAACAGCCATGTCAGAAGACAGACCTATCCTGTGCTTATGGCAAAAATGTTACTCAGGTTTCAGGAGGGGCAAATTATTGGCCTGCATCAAGAAAAGAAAGCAACTACTAAAGGTGGGTTAAAAACTAAAAAGGCAAAATTAAAACCTGGAAGGATAGTGGTGAACCATAATCCTTGAGGAAGAAATGTGGTCAGAAAAACATCCTGAATGTGGGTGATGGGAGCTTGGTTGAAGTCACATTGTAAAAGAAAWCAACRACCGTAGAAATCAATTTAATACAGAATCGCGAAAGTAAGAACATCTCCATGCACAATGTGAGAATTACTCAAGCGATTGGGACTAAGCAGCTGTGTCACCTTAAGAAAACTGTTTATCTGTGGAACATTAGAAAAAGATCATGTGGTCTGATGAATCCAGATTGACCCTGTTCCAGAGTGATATACAGTATGTGAGGTAAGAAGAGAGACAGATTATGTGATGGGGACAGTGGAAACGTTGTGACATTGCAGAAGCTTATCAAATGATGCCATGGTGAATGAGTGCCATAATCCAAGCAAAATAAAATATAAGATTGTGTACCTTTTTTTTTCACATGGCAGTGTATTTCTTTTGCGAATCCAACTAATCGTTGTGCTCACACAAAACCTAATGGGAGTATCCTTTTTGAGTAAATACTGTATTTGTGTTGAGACATACAGTATAGAGGGAAATTTGATGAATGCGAATCTGCTTTGAGATATGAACCGAACCAACTGAGAAAAACTTTCATTTAAACTTTTGGGCTTGCACTTTTCTGACATGTCTTCCTCTTGTTTTGATTGTTTGGTGCTTAATTGACTTCCACTTGACTGATCATTCTTCAAGTTTATTGAGCAGTCTCCCATTTTATTGATTGGTCTACCAATATCTTTATCCCAATTTATAGATCACTCATCCACAAATCTGATGAGCCCCACATTAAGCATTTAATGCCTAGTCTTACATTTGATTAAACAGTCTCTGACTTTAGTAAATGGTCCCTTACTTTATTGGCCAGTCTACCAATTTATTGATACATTTACAAATGTATTGATTAATTTAACCTCATTGAGCAGTTTCCCACTTTATTGACCAGTCTTGCACTTTATTGATGGTCTCCCAATTTATTGTCCAGGCTCTTTTCTTTATTYATTAGACTCCCATTTTTCTTTTAGTTTCTCACTTTATTGATGAAATTCCCACTTTGTTGACCCATTTCACTGTGCAAACTCTCACTTTATTGTCCAGTCCACCTTACTGACATTCTTGTTGATGACTCTCCCACTGTTTACTTTAAATCTAACTTGCCTAATTGATAATCTTCTTTTACTTTTCTGATTGGCCACTTCTGCTTTTCTGATTTCTGGTCTTCTACTTTTCTTTATTGTGTTGCCACTTTATTGCCCAGTTTTCCATTTTATTGTTTCGCATCCTAGTTTTATGGTAGTTTTGATAAAATCACAACCAAGACACTGGGTGAAAATGTTGTTTAGAGTAAGTCTGCTTATTGGTTGATTGAGTACCAAGTCTTATTTAGCAAATGATGTCCAAGAGGTTATATAGTATATAAATATAACTATACTAAGAGATAGAAAATATATRCAAAAAAATATATAGTTTATGGATTAAATGCAAAAGGTTCTGGTCAYCTCCAGCTTGCAGTAGATGCACTGCCTTGTTTTTCCACTTCAACAGACTTGCATGCCTTTGCGACTCACATGCTTAATGCATGCACTTAGGAGAGCCAACGTGGTTCTTAATTAATCTGAACAAGCAGTGTAATTCATTGCTGCTATTATAAGTGCTTGTAGTAACCTTGAAGTTTCTATCTAACAAACAGAAGCTTGTTTTCTGTTGCTCCAGTGTCAAAAAAAAAAATCCGTCTTGGGGTTCAGGATGTCACTTCAACTTCAGCAAGCTCTGATTAAAATCACTCACAGGGCTGCAGATTGCACTGTTCCTTTTTGTGGAGACCTCAAATGCGTCCATATTCCTGACCCCTGACCTCATTTCTGATTTCTGCCTGAGCACTGGTCCTGTCCCCTGTGCAGTTGTGATTTGTGAACAAGGCAAAGCTCTACATATCAGCATGAGGGCTGCCACCAGCCTGAGGAGCTGATCCAGAGTGGGCAGGAACATGGCAAGATTACCTCTGAGGAGAAGATCCGTGAGCCAGTGTCATGATGCTGTTTTACAGGACGAAACACCCCATAGTCATGCCCACGTGCACATGTCCCCAGGACCATGTCTCCATTTACCTGAGGAGGCTGAGAAGGTAAAAAGTCTCAATCAAAACAAGGCGTTAAATATTAAAGTTACGCTTTTGACTGTTTAATACCGTATTGCTGCTTGTGATTCACTTGTAGTGCAGTTGATTGCAGTGGAATTTATCTTGGTTTTATCTGCAAGAGACAGTCAGTGAAGGTGGAGAAGTCTAATAGTTGTTTAAAGCCCAACATGTAGAATCAGGTGTAGCTCATGATCGGTGGAAATTAAAGCCTTTATTATTATTTATTTAATTAATGACCTTTGCTTTAATATCTTTTTTTAATGTCACATTTCAGAAGAAAAATGATTCATGGTTTCTGTTTCATGTTGTATTTTAACATGCAAAAAAAAAATTTAACTGAAATATATATAAAAAATTATTTAAATGAGTTGGCACAGGGAGAGAAGTAAGGGGTAATGTTCAGAGTTATGATACTGTGCAGTCACTAGAGGGAGCTTGTAAATCAATTTAATGACTAGGACTCACTAGTCAGATGCGCACACATGCTCRTGGCTCATGGTGTTTAAATACAGAACAATATGCGCAATGAGGAGGTACATCCTGTCTGTGTCTGTGTGTGTAAGAGAGAGAGGGAGAGAGAGGGAGAGAGAGTTCCACCGACATCCCAGATGCAGCTGAAGGTCGATGAGGTCATTTAATCAGTCGTCCCAGAAACCTTGAGGCGGTTAGACATTTCCAAAGCAGACACACACGTTGCCTCTTCTTCCAGCATTATGTCTGYGTGCACGTTTTTCTGTTTGTATGTTTGTGTACGTGCCCAGATCTCTGTGACCTATCATTTATCATTTATTAAGGAAACTGCGCCCATTTTGTTTCTTTATTCCTTAAAACCATCCCCTCCCCTTTTCTCTCTGTCTGTCTGGTATTCTCTCTGGGGAAGGAACACACTCGCAGTGCCTCCTCCTCTCCGCCCGTCTCACCCCCTAGCAACATCGCTCAACTTACAGTCAGGAAGCATGAGACAGCTTTGGGTGTGTGTGTGTGTGCGTGCGTATGTGTTTATATGGGTGTGTGTATATAAGTGGGAGGGAGAATTTAAAGTAGATACGAGTAGTGAGCAGGATAGCATAGTGCATCTCTCTTTCTCTCTCTCTCTCACTCGCATGTACAGTAATCTTCTGTAGACTCAGCAATATGTAGAAGCAGAGGTGCGYACATCTGGATCTGCTAAGAAAGAGAGACTGTGTGTGTGTGTGTGTGTGTGTGTGTGTGTGTGTGTGTGTGTGTGTGTGTGTGTGTGTGTGTGTGCGCTTGAGAGACCCCTCTGCGCTCGGACAGCATGGTGCAGCGCTTCAGCCTCCGTAGACAGTACTCAAAGGTAGGAGCTCTTCAGCTTCCTGTGTGTGTGAGTGAATGTGTCGCTTGTGCATTGATGTGCTTTTGTCAATGGTGTATGAAGAAAAAAAAAAGTAAAACATGTCTTTTTAGAAATTCATCATTTTCATGACATATAGTCAGGTTGTCTGCAGTATTATTATTTTTAATGGCATGACGTCATTGTAGGTAATTTGTCAGCTACCTCTTTTATCGCTCCTGTAGTTAACATTACAGCATTTACTTTTATCCAGTTATTCAACGTAAGACTCTTTGTATGGGTCACTTGCATTTTAGGAATAGAAAAAATATATACTTTTTACATTAAAACATTCCTAGCTAAGCTAAACTAAATCTCCAGCTTTAAAACAAGCGGAAATAATGACAGCTCGGATCTATCTTCGGAAAAAGTAATAACGGTTGCATCTTGTTCAACTGCATCAGATGGGTGTGTAAATCAGTGGCCATGTCAGAAACAAACATGTCAGAAACTCCCAACTAAACAAATTCACACTCAGATAGAAAATTAAAAAAAAAAAAAAAAATTTACAAAATGATTTATTTTTGGCTAGCTAAAGCTATTTTTTTTTTACTAAATTGCAAAATGTTTAAAATGCAACTTTAATTGTGGGGAGCATTTAATTACTATATATAATTAATGAATTATTATAAATATTGGTATATAATGGTATKCTATACAGTCAAGTAAAACCTTATTCTATAGTCCATAAAAATTATCATTAAAAAAAAAAAAGGTCAGTGAAACACTGAAACGGCGTGTCTGTGTGTGTTTGTTTAGGCATTTTGTCTTTAAAGTGTATGACTGGGGCGCCACGGTGGCAAAGTGGTTACACTGTGGTCACGAACCTCCAGGGTTGAGGGTTTGATTCCTGCCTCGCCTACAGTATATGTGCACGTTCTCTCCCCGTACTTGGCGGGTTTCCTCCCACAGTTCAAAGACATGCAGAGTAATCGGCCTTCCCCAATTACCGTGTATAAGCRTGTGCGTTTGAGTGCCTGGGAATGGATTGGCACCCCGTCCAGGTTGTACCCCAAATCGTGCCCCGAGTCTCTGAGGCTCCAGGCCTCGGACCACCCTGTACAGGATAAGCAGTATAGAGAATGAGTGAGAGTGAGTGAGTGTTTGAATCATCRTGAAAGATGACATTGTGTCAGAATGGGTTTGATATCTCTGTGTGTCGTTTTACAGTAGTGTACAGTATGTACTCATTCATACATGGTGACATAAGTGTTACTCGTTAATATTTTAAATGAGAGATTATATCACTGTGAACTTCAGAGAGAGAGTGAGAGAGAGAGAGTGGGCTTTTACGTATTTACCCGAGCAAGTATTGTATTTGGTTACTGCAAATAATCTACTCACTGGCCGGCTATATTTGTGTTTGTCTTTGTGTGTGTCTGAGACATTTATCAGTAGGRCACTAAAAACTGCGTAAACGCTGCTTAAATAGTGTTCGTCCAGCTATTCTCCCCTGACCATATGGGGAAGTTGTTTGGTGAATTCATTTGTCAGATGCTTTTATTAAAATAACTTGAGAGAGGATCTGATTAGCAGTTTGTGGTTAAGGTCATAAGGTCACTCCTAGTCTAGGAATCACTACATTTACAACCTTAATCACAACAATGTTTCATTATACAGTACTGGTAATTTAATTTCTTCATAATAAATTCAATGAAGTAGATTAAATTAAAGAAATGGGACCGAATGTTTTACTGAGACAGGCTGCAAAGTGATACAAAGATACAATTTAAAAATKGGTTGTTTATGTACATCAGCAGCGACCTCATTTCCCCTCTCGTCTGTTCCAATCGCTCAGCATTCAGCATCACCAGTATACTAATCATCACCAGTCTGATCATCTGTCATTAAGTTAAGTTAAGTTAGCTGCGATTTTAATGTTGAAGTGATTCATAGTTAAGTTAGCCTTTATTGGTCACACATACATTACTGCACAGTGAAATTCTTTAATCTTCGCATATCCCAGCTTCTTGTTAGTAGCCCGGGGTCAGAGCACATTTTTACGGCGCCCCTGGAGCAGACAGGGTTAAGGGCCTTGCTCAAGGGCCCAACAGCAGCAACCTGGCGGAGCTGGAACTCGAACCACCGATCTTCCGATTCGTAACTCAGAGCCTTAACACACTGAGCCCCCACTGCCCCAATTGGCTTAACAAACAAAAAAAGATCTTTCTGGTCAAGTACAGCCCTATTGGAGTGAAATGTTTCTGTATTTGAGGTATATGCTATACATGTGTAAAAATATATATCACATGTTGAAATGTATTTTGAGTTTGGTTATGTTATTAAATGTACCTAGCTAACCAAATGGTACGGTATATGTGGACCCAACCACAGTCTCAATAATCATGTTTATAAAAATACATTTGAGGTTTCAGTCAAAGTTGTTTCAACTCTTCTCTCTGATGCATTTTAGAAGCATTTACAATATTCTGTTCTTCCAAAGAGACCATTGTTGACCGTGGTGTAATGCTGGATAAAGTTCAGAGAGATGTAGCAAGCACTGTAGGATGAGCTGCGATGATGTCTTTGTACTGTAGTGAATCTGCCTAGTTCTAAAGACAGTCTAGTTTAACCATCGGTTCTAATAATATCGGAATATACAGTAGCAAGGCAGAATTTTACTAAAGCTGAACATGCCATTGCAGATTTAGCACCTGCTTTCATTTCTGTAATMACCTTTACTTTTTTTGAAAGCCTTTCCACTTGGTTAGGGAGTGTGGATGTGGAAATTCATTCAGCTCAACTAGGTGAGGTCAGGTGCTGATGTGAATTGAAGAGGCCGTGGGTGCAGATGGCATTCCAGTTCATCCTGAAGTTGAAGTTAAGGCGTTGTGCAGGCCACTCCAGTACTTTGACTTAATCCTTGGAAAAACGTGTTGATGAAACTTGCTTTGTGCACAGGGCCGTTGTTATCCTGGAACTGGTACTGCTGCAGCATCCTGTATAGTTGTGTGTTTTCAAATTTGAGGCAAATGTTTAGGGAAGAACAATATATAAGTATGAAACATTGAAAAAAAAAGGATTTGTGTAACAACATTTACATTAAAAGCAGAATGTTTACTAGGAAAGCCTTTTTAAACATGCAAATTCAGTGAGAACTCAGTTCCTACTGTTTCCCTCTCTTTGTTTAGCTTTTTCTAACTGTCTTGCTGAATCTATTTGTGACCACCTTGATGTTATTCCTGAAGTATTTCACCTGTCCTTACTACCAGCGGTGGTGAGAAACACCTGGATACCTTCGCGTGCATGTGCATAGAAATGTCAGAAAGAAACATTTTTTATTATAAATGCTGATGTTATATTGATCTTCTTCTACGTTCTTCTTCTCACTTCATAYGCGTCAGACCTCATGTATTCGCCCAGAGTTACCCGTGATTGCTTGTGACTATGGTCCTACAATCTGTTCTACGCTGTGGTTAATACCATGCGATCTATCATTAGATTACTGTGGCTCAGCTATGAAATTGTTACGTTACTGTCCGATTGATAGTCGGTCCTTACTGTGGATTAAAATTTCCCATGAAATTATAATTTACTCAACATTTTTTTCACTCAGCCGAACCAGTTTGCTTAGCAATAACTCATTAAACCATCACACAATATAAGACTTGAATGACTTCTGAACAGGGTCACTGCCATGATCAACATAAAATTTCAATGCACTGACATTGGCGTCTTCTTCCATAAATGTTGTATGAACATCCCAAAACAGCTTGTTAACAACATGCCAATTTCCACTTCTGCACCGCTTCTGAAAAACTAAAGCTAGAGAGATGGGCAGAGAGGAAATGGACTTTCCAGTTTACCACTACTACCGGAAAGCTAAACCCAACATGGCTACTGAAGAGGTCATAAGTTCTAGCTGAGCGGTGAGAAAATGAAATTTCCAGTGTTAATCACCCATAGTGGAAAACAAAACCCAACATGACCATGGATGGGGCCATATGTTAGTGAGGAAATGAACGCCTATGGTAAATATAACATCATAGATGTTTAAAATGGTGGCCAGTGGCGTCATCATAAAGTTCCGAAATTTGTTTCACACAGATCTTGATTCAATCTGGTATACAGAATTAACAATTAGATGTATATTATGTATAGATTTTAAATTGTATATAACAAATGATATAGTGGTAAAGTGGTCATACCAATTGCCTGGCCAAGAAAGAGTCCCACACTCTAAAGTTTCATTCAACTGCTTTGTTTGCGGCATACAATATGGTGGCAGGTCCTGGAGTGAAAAACGTTTCCTTCGACTTCTCTTTCTCAGTTTGAGCCCAGAAAATTCATGCACTGTACCAACAGGGAAGTAAAATATACATGGTGAGATAAGCTGGTCATTCAGTACATTCAGGTCATCAGCTGACTTCATTTTACTGCCACATGAAATTGCTGAGCATAGACCTGACCAACTGGAAGCAACCCCAGGTGCGTCCACTTTTTAATATATAATTTGCCCAAGCGTTGATTTTTATTTATTTTTTTACTCTTCTTTGACCTGATTTCTTTCTAGGCCATACTGCAGATTCATACAGTCTAACACTAACCAGGTACAGTACAGACCAAAAGTTTGGACACACGTTCTCATTCAAAGAGTTTGAATTTGTATTATGGCAAGAAAAAAGCAGCTAAGTGAAGAAAAAAACGAGTGGCCGTCATTACTTTAAGAAATGAAGGTCAGACAGTCTGAAAAATTGGGAAAACTTTGAAAGTGTCCCCAAGTGCAGTCACAAAAACCATCAAGCGCTCACATGCGGACCGCCCCAGGAAAAGAAGACCAAGAGTCACCTCTGCTGCGGAGGAGAAGTTCATCCGAGTCACCAGCCTCAGAAATCGGCGGTTAACAGCAGCTCAGATCAGAGAGCAGGTCAATGCCACACAGAGTTCTAGCAGCAGACACATCTCTAGAACAACTGTTAAGAGGAGACTGTGTGAATCAGGCCTTCATGCTAGAATATCTGCTAGGAAACCACTGCTAAGGACAGGCAACAAGCAGAAGAGACGCGTTTGGGCTAAAGAACACAAGAAAGAAAACTCTTTGAATGAGAAGGTGTGTCCAAACTTTTGGTCTGAACTGTACTGTATGTCAGGTGGTGACTCAGAGTGTAACCTGGCCTAGRTTTGATCATTGTTTTGGCTGATTTTTCTAACCACAGCCATAACATGTCAACAGCAGTGTGTGAATTATACAGTACCTGTGGGTGTAATTAGTGTGAACAAGGTGGATTATTTACGCAGTCTATATTTTTCATCCATCAATCACTTTAATATCTATGATTGACGAACTAAAAGAAATGACACACATGCACTTGTGTTCTTTTTATTGCATGAGATCYCACGGTGTAATGCACCGCCTACTGTACTGTAGATCTTATACTTGAATTTTTGACCTGTTGAAGGATATTCGATATATTATCTAATCGCTCTTACTGTATATCACATCACACCCACTGTCTCTGGAATTCATCTAACTATCGTGCTGCTTGCATCATGCACACCCTGGTGTGTGTGTAACTAGGCTGCTTGCTTTTAAAATCGATACTTGGGTTATAGCCATCTTTCTGTCTAAATATGTATTAAATAGGGATTAATTTATTTTTATTTTAATATGCATTGCTTAGAAAAATAGGAATTTATTCCCAATTTAAATGTGGGATTTATTCTTTTGTGCATTGCATTTTCTCTCTCTGTGTTATCTTGCTATCTTTTATTCTGCTAATATAAAGTTTTCATTCTTTGTGCACTAATTCCATCTTTGACATTACATCGCCTTCTTTTCTTTTTGTCTATCGCTCCTATCGGCTCTCCCTTTCTTTGTCTCCCATCTCTATCCTGCCTCAGAGACGCACAATGTGTGGTTTCTATGGCAACAGAGTACTGTGTGATCGGAAAAGATGCTTGACTGGACACAGGATCTGTGTCTTTGAGTTACTGTGTGTGTGTGTGTGTGTGTGTGTGTGTGTGTGTGTGTGTGCG
>QMIH01000398.1:248185-292923 GCA_003987875.1 Clarias batrachus | reverse complement strand
CCTAGCCCATGTAGTACGATCCAATATCAGAGCTGCTCTAGCTCTAATTGGTGAAAAGGTAAATGCAGGTTTCCATAAAAGTATGCTTGAAGAGCATGGAAGTTATTACGTTTTTGGTTGCAGTAGGCCGGACCTACCCAATATTAAGCCGGGTGGTCAAAATGTTATGGCTGATTGGTGTGTATGTATATATGTAGAGAGAGAATCGCAATACAGGTCAAATTGGCACCAACTGCAGGTATCGTGATCATATTGTATCTCTGGTGATTCGCATCCTTACTATAAACAATATGCTATGACTGTGCTGTTAACCAGAACTCAACCTAAATTGCACATCATGATGAGCTAATCGCKTTGCTTCTTTCTGTTACAATGTCAATGAAACGRTTTKTGGGAAATATTGAAGCAGAGAAAAAAAGTCTTTCACACTCAGTTACTGCAGGTACATGGGTTAATGTCCACGGTATGGTCTGTGAAAGAAGACATTATGCGATTTGGATGGTGTGGAACAAAGCTGTGTAAGCATTTCGGTAACGCTGTTTTGGTTATTGTGCAACCTTCTGTTTCGCTTCCAAATCCAAATCATTACTACCCTTTTTTAAAAAACATTTTCAAAGGACAATTGACCAGAAATAACATAGCAATACTCAAAAGTCTCATAAAGGATTTATGTTTTAAAGACATGWGTGTCAAAAGCTGTTGGGGTTGCTTGGTCTGATTCTGTCCACAACTATGGTTATGTAATAAACCTGGGGCCCACTAACCGGTCTGCAGTCAAATTGATAAACAAACTGATGTTATACGGTKTATACCTGTATTATGATTTGATGCTGTTGTCAAGTACCAAAGTAAAACTAAAACTGGTAAAATAGAARTAAACTAAAGGAGGTGTCACTCTCACTAACTCATCATCTATACCGCTTAATCCTGTATTCAGGGTCACGGGGGCCTGGAGCCTATCTCAGGAGACTTAGGGCACATGGCAGGGTTACACCCTGGACAGTGTGCCAATCCATCGCAGGGCACAGACACACACACACTCACTCACCAATTCACACACTACGGACAATTTGGAAACGCCAACTAGCCTAACCTACATGTCTTTGGACTGTTGGAGGAAACCCACCAAGCACGGGGAGAACATGCAAACTCCATGTACACAGAGACGGGATTCGAGCCTGGCCGGGGATCGAACCCGGACCCTGGCGTTGCAAGGCGACAGTGCTAACCACTACACCACCGTGCCGCCTTAAGGAGGTGTATTGTTTAAAATGTTTCTCATGATCTTTAACAATTTTTGTAATGAAAAAGTTTTTATTTGCAACAAAACTCATCAGTTCACCCTCATCTGATTTGCTGCCAATAAGGCCGCTAGCGCCTATCTGATTGCTGTTACAGTATTAGACATAACATAAAGTTCCAATATAAATAATTTTGGTGGAGTGAGTGAGGTAAAACTCAATGTAGTCTCATTTAGGATGATTTGGTCCACTGAGTATACCTTTATGTAAGTCTTAGTTAGTCCATTCATTCATTGTTGGAGAGTACAAAAGACCAGCTTTGGCTTCGTTTCAATGTGTGTGTGTGTGTGTGTGTGTGTGAGAGAGAGAGAGAGAGAGAGAGAAAGAGAACTGCTCTGACCAAAAAGAAGGTTTTTCTTGTCTCCATGAGGAAAACACAGCTTTTATTAACTTAGAGTATTAAACTTAAAGTGTATAAAAATGTATATAATAAKCTGTATAATGTTATAATCRGTTACTAATTCCTTCCGATGTGAAAAGTAATGTATTGAAGGTATACCCTGCTTCAGGATTATGAATCTTAGCTTTTTTTTCCTCAATAAGAGTGGCTTGAGCCACAGTGTGGTGGAGGCATGAATGTTTCAAGGGTGAAACGTGTTTGTGTGCGTAGAGACAACACTGATGTGGCAGTGTGACTTGTCCCCGTTACACCATCAGCATTGTTCTCGTATGACCAGCATCAGTCAGCACTTGTACGTGTATCCATCCTTCCTTGAACGTACTGGACCCCAGTGGTGGTGTGTTCACATATTTATTTATGAGAAGGTTTTTGCCAATCGCTTTTGCAAAATCCATCAAGCATCATGAAGRAACTGTCTCTAATGAAGACCATCCCAGGAAAGCAAGACCACAACCGAGTTCTGCTGCAGAGGAGACGTTCATTTAGAGCTACCAGTCTCAGAAATCACCAATTAACAAACAGCACCTCAGATTAGAGCCGTTCTGAAGGTTTTACAGAGCAGTAGCAGACACATCTCAATGTSAACTGTTCACAGGAGACTATTGCATAGCATATTTTACGTGACTTCAGCATTRTTTTGCAATGTGAAAAAAAAAAATCAAAATTAGGAAACATTTTATAATTAAAAGGTGTGTTAAAATCGCATAGACTCTGTACCCGACATTTGCGTGATGCTATACAATCCTGGTAAAAACCAAGATTGCCTTAAATCCAAACAATGTGAAACTCGTACAATTTATTTTGTTTCATGGATTTTTTATTTATTTATTTTTTARGTAGGCTCATTATTAGCCTTAAATAATTATAATTCGATTCCCAGGTGATCTGCAGCCTCTTGCAGTCTAGATAGAGGGCCTAGAGAGAGCTGATTGGCCGAGCACTCTCAGTAGGGTGCAATGGGACCCACTTAGTGCTCTCACGTCAATCACGACTCCACAACCAATCAAAGGCATTTGTGAGCTCACACAAGCGGAAGGGGCGGATAGCGCTGTCCTTCGAGTGTGTTTCGAAAAGATGCGGTTGGTTGGCGTCACGTGGTACGAAGGAAACACGTGATAGTGTTCGACCCTCCCTGACTGACTGGTAGTAATAACCTTAATGTGGGAGCCCCCTAGTGACCGGGAGGAATTGGGTATGACTAAATTAGTATTAAATTTTGTAGATTATTTGCCATACATGTCCTTTGGTTGAGGTGTTACTATAGAAACAATGGCATACTTRAACCAGTGCATTAAGACAGAACATTGATTTTGATTAAATACAACTGGCATTCCAGCGATAATTTGCTACTTTAATTCCAAAGAATGGAGGGTACTCTTATGTAATTCATTTTTCAACTCAACACACGCATACTCATTCTCTCTCTCTCTCTCTCTCTCTCTCTCTGTCTGCCGGCCTTTCTCTCTCTCTCTCTGTCTTCTTTCTCCCACCACATTCCCCCGCCACACTCTATTTCCTCCCCTTTTCATTCCTTTCCATTGAGAAGATTCTGGTACTTGCCCCCCCGCTATCATCTTGCCATGGTTTAATGAGATTGAGTGTGCTGTCTTATACATACTTTTAATTTCTTTCTAGCTACTTGTTGTGCTTTCACCGTTGTACCATATGACCAGTGTATCTTAAGGTTCTTTGCTGCATACCTCATTAGTCCATTGATTGCACTCTGGACAATAGCCAGTCACTAGCTCGGATCCCCCCGCTACCCCTTCCCTCGGATTGTGAGTGTTCATTGGTTTACAGAGGCCACTGTTTTCACTGATTGGTTTAGGTTTGCAGGACACACACACATTGGCTGTGCTTTCTAAGCTCTGTGAGGCGAATGGATACCACTTCTGCTGGCTAAAACCACGGCCATGCTGTCTAAGCAGTCACACCAGGGGTAAAAAAAAAAAAGAAAAAAGAAAGAAATCGTGCCCTTTCTCGTGCTCTCAGTTTCTGTTCCGTTCTTTCATGCTTACCGGAAAGCAGTGGAAATGTCGAGCTATTTTATTCTTTTATATCTCTGGCTTTGAACTTGAACCACTTTGTGTTAATCTTTTCATCTTACTGTAGGTCTTTCCTTAATGGATTCAGCTGCTTCTGTGGTTTTAAGGATTTAAACTCAAGGGAATGGGGTTCTGAACTTCAGACTGCTATTGAAGTTCCCTGGAACTGTTTCCGGCAGTTGTGCTTCTCCTATAGAGCATGGGGGCCAGATAGTGCTGTCTTTAAACCATAGATTTAGAACCAACCATCTGGTACCCGTGAGCAACACTCCAGACCCGTCACAATGATTTCTCCAATGGAAATCATCCTCAACCTGATAACACCAGACTCCTCTCCATCTACCTCTCCAACAAATACAGTGAGTTCTGTGTGCAATAGCTATTTCTAGACTTGTAATCTTGTGTGAGTTTAAATTGTGTCTCTAATAAACTTTAGACTATTGGACTGGCAGTGAATATTTTCTCCTCCTTCTTTTGCCCAGTTTTCTGGAAACGTACTGTAGATATCTTTTTTTCTCCCCCTAAGGTCATTATTGAACGAGCTGTTAACTTATCTTTCTTCTGTGTGTGATGTGTGTGTGTGTGTGTGTGTGTGTGTGTGTTAGTTACATGCATGGCCTCATTCAGGATTAGGTTATGTAATTGTCCATTGACAGTGAAAAGGTCCATTGTTGGTGACAAGAAAAAGAAACAAGAAAGAGGATTTCTGAAATTCTGAGCTGGACTTTGTTTGAGCGTGAGGGTGTTTAACCAAGGACAGAGAGAAAGGGGAGGGAGGGAGAGGGAGAGAGTTTGGCACCAGCACTTCGGCTTGACTGTCTCCTCTTTTTTGTCTCGTCAAGTGGGGCATTAATATTGACACACTCTGTGGTCTGCTGGCTCTTGAAAACCCTCTTCTAAAATGTGCATCATTTTGCATTTATGAGACTTGAGTAGATACTTGAATGAATCCTCAAGCAAAAGAATTCATGAATTCAGTATCCACGTAGCAGTATCACAAACCATTTGTTTTGCCTGCAACTGCTTATATCTTCCACAGAAGCTAAGTAATTACCCTCTCATACACATGGACTTATTTAGCTAAAGAATTCCGTATAATGGTTTCTAATAAGAGGAAGAATGCATGGTATTTGCTGGTAGGTGAATGTCAGAGGATGTCAAGTGAGAGAGGCTGTGATTTACGATTTTTCCCTAAGACATTAATGTGAGCTGTATGATGTCAGGAAACTCTGATTTCAAGACATGAAACGATTTGCAAGAAGAATGTTATGTCCACTAACTGTCGCAGTACTGAGACAGGATCATATGGTATCATTAGGGAAGTTTGACTATTTAGTTTTTACATACATGCTAAATCATGAGATACCCTGGGCCTAACACTTTTGTCTTTATGTGGGAAATTATCCTATTATTATTTGTATATAAACAACATAGCATGCCATTTAAAGCATTTATAATTCCATTTAATGTAGTGAACATTTTCTTATTAATAATCAGTGGATCATAGTGTATCAGCTTCTCTCTCTCTCACAAAAAGCACAGCTTGTCATGCTATTGACAAACTCAAAACAATAAAGTCCCCCATGGCGGAAAACTTACTGACCAATACTTAGTACTGACTCTTTCATTAATAATACATAAAAGCCTGTTTACAGAAAACTTGACCTCATCCATGCTTATACTTACAGTATACCCTAATATATAACCATTAGAGAATGTCATGTACAGGTTTAAACAAAAAGATATAAAAAATAATTTTATACACATTCTCTATTTCAGGAAGAAAACGTTTAGACCACACACACTTTATGTTTCAGTCCAAATACAGACACTGATATGAATATTTGGAGCATGATACAGATAGACTGTAGATAACAATATGGGTATACATACAGATGGAAATTATTGATGCACTGATTACTGATCACTGATTACTGATACAGTTATACATAGTGGCATTGTGTTGCAGACACATTCTAAAATCATAAATTAATCGCTCCAAGAATATCCTTGTCCTAAATCCTCTGGCCATAATTGTGAAGCATTTTCAACTTCTCTTCTCATTATCATGCTCAGTGTATTTGGAATCTGGAGAATAGGCCATGGTGACATAACAGCACACTACCACAGGGTGACAGTAACAGCCCCGTGTCACTTTTATTGCTTTACTGTGCAGATTACTTTTAAAATAGATAATTTTTTTACATATATGATGTTTGGATAGGTATAATACTTGTTATTCATCCATGTACAGTATTTGTTTAAAGGCAGAAGTACTAATTGTAGTATTGATCTAATATAGTGCATAGCCAAATCACAACAGAATCCAATGAAACCCAGAAAAACATTTTAAATGTTTTTTTTTACCCATTTTAAAGAATATGACATTAAATGAGACTAGATTGGTTGCATTCAAAAGGTATTAAATAGATAATAAATCAGGATTGACTGCAGGTTATGCTACGATGGGTGTTCAAGTCAAACTGGGACTTGTACTGAAATGTCCGGTGAATGGAGAGATGAAATTGATTAACATTTACAGAAGATTTCAAGCGCAGTACAGTGATGAGACTCAGCCGCAGTAAAACATTTGAAAGGTGAATGAATGATGGTCCCAGTCCAGGTGGCTCAGAACCCACTACAGTGGGTAAATATTCAGCAAGTGGAGCACCTGATTCTGATTCTTGAAAAGCAACGGATAACTTGTCGACAACTTTCAGAAGAACTTTCACGTATCCGTCTCTGCACGTTACAGGAACTCAGCTGGGTGTTATTGCCACGTTCCCCCATACAGTCTTGAGCTGTTTCCACATGTTTGGGCCATTGAAGGAGGCCAGCGTTCAGTCAGTTTATGGGTCTGGTATACTGCAGTCAGTTTATGGGAAATAAAAGGAGTTTTTGAACTCATAAGTATGTTCTGTATTCTGCACAATCAAAAGTCCTGGTTTGACTTGAACGCCCCCCGCAGGTAAGATGAGATTTTGATTCCAGATGAAATGCATATATTAGCACTGGCTAATTCTCTTTGTCAGTGTGTGTTTGTCAGGTGACCTGTGGTTACAGTGCATGACACAAAGTGACTCTTGCCATGGAGTAACCTTTGTTGTGTTTTTTTGCTTCAAAAACACGGGCCAATATAGTGGCCTAACCTCACCCTGAATGAGTAGTTAGTCATCCCTTATTTATGATCTCATGTAACATACACTCGTGCAGAATGACTTTTTCATACTTGTGTACACACACTGAATAGAAATGTCTTTTTTTGCATTGAGACAAGGTCAGGTTACTTATACAGTGGCTGTCACACTATGTGTTCTACGTCTTGTTTGTTTAGACACAATCAATACCGGTTTCTATCACTTCCGAGTATATAAAATGGATGCAGCTTGGGAATAGTTTGAAATTTGTTTGGAGATGATTTTCCACAAGCTTTCTATCGCAGTTTGTATTGCTTAAAGACACACGCCCCATGATGTCATCTATTTATATGTGCATTTCTAAACTGAACACATTATGATGTGGTATACGGTTTAAATTCACTCTATTCATTTATCAAAGACTTGGCGATGGGCTTGGCCCTTTTTCCGCCATTTCAATATGAGCGCTTTGAATATGAGCAGCATTATTCGTGCCTGCTTTTCAGCCGAGCTCCTGTCTCATTCGCGGTCGTACTGCTTACTGTTTGGGATGTAAACACAATTTGTCCTGTGGTGGAAGCTGTGTTTGCATGTACGTGTGTTTGAGTGCGAGTGTGTTACCTTTTTTGCCAAGGTCAGATGTGTTTGCGTATGTATGTGTTGAGGGGTTGGATATGTGTAAATCCGGGATTCAGAGAGATTTTTTTTTATAAATGTTATAGACGTGCATGACCTGCATGTGTTTCCTGTAGTTCTAGGATTATTCTAGGAAACACACTTAATTGCTTGTTTGCTTGTAGGTTATTTTCCTGTTCCTTATACTCTGAGCAGTACTTACCCTGGGGAAGCACAGAACCCGCAGAGCCGGCCTACACTAACCTGTGGAACCAGGGTATTTATGGGAAATCTGTAAACATCCAGGCACATAAAAGATACATTATGTAACCAACATGAGTGGATGGTGACAACAGTTGCATTTAATGCTCTGCCTGGATCTTTCAATGCTTTAATGATTAGATCATGGCTATATTTGAACTGGTTCAGTTTTACTTTTGGTTTCCAGGACATAAAGCACTGAATAAACATATACTGTACTTCTATGTCTAATCACTTTACTAATTTTATTGAGCTATGCTGTTGAAGAAAAGTTTAAAAGCAGAAATGCTTGCCTTGGCCTTGCCTTAATGAATGCATGTGATTAGAAGAAGAAGAAACAACGTTTTACCATCCTTGTACAGTATTTAATAAACTAGGGAGACCTGATTGGGATTTTCCATTGATTCTAAAAACCCCAGTAATTAAAGCAGTTGTTTATCAATAAATAACAATTAATCAATTACATTTTGCATGAGATCTGACTTTACCCCTACCTAATGACGACATCTCACGGGGAAAAAATCCCTTTTTGCTTTCTTATCTGCCTAGGCAACAGATTAAATTGGTTCGCTATTGTTTCTGTCATCTATCATGTTTGTACATCCTATTTTCCGGTTCAGTGGAAAGCACCTTACAGTTTTATAGCTTGCTTTCATCTCATCCCTAGGCTGTGTAGGCCTCCTTATCAAGATTTGTAGTTCAAAGTTGGCAGCTGATTAACTGAACTGTCCCCTGATTCAAAGCTAAGCTTGGGTCAGTGAGTCAAAAAATAAGTGACATGCTCTCTGTGTGTGGATTAGCTGCTGGTTCATGTGTGTTACCCACTGAATGACAGGATCATTCTCGGCAGAGGGTCAAGCTTTCATAAATAGCTTTGAATGATGCATTCCTCAGCCACTACAAATGAAATAGTGTACTGTACATCAATGAGAGTATATATAGGTTTAGGCTTGCGCTGGTTTTATGCATAAAGAAAATTGTGTAATAATTTCCCTGAGTTCATTCTTTTGTTAAAGGTACAGTATGTCTTGTGCACCTCCGGATTTCTTCATATTTTGCTTCCAGATATTCTTGTATAATGTAGTTTTGAGGAATAATTCTCCAGGCTTCCTGAAGCATGTTTTGCCTTTTTTTTTGTTATGCCACACAGTGACCTATGAATCATTCAAGCATAAAAAAACATCTAACTTAAGGCATGAACCAGTGAGAAACAGGTGCAGATGATGACAGATGATCAGGCCGGTGATTAGTATCCTGGTGTTGCTGAGTGGTTGGAACAGACGACATGGGAAGTAAGGTCGCTGTTGTTACATAAACAAATCATGTTTAAATTGCATCTTTAGGACCTCTGCATCCTGTCACAGTAAAACATTTGTTCTTATTTCTTTTTGCACATTACTGTACATAATAGGCCATAGCTGTGTGCTGTTACTCACCGGATGTCAGGTGTGATTCAAAGCTGTGTGAATAATGTGACTGGTATGTACTCTGTGCTTAGCGTTTGAAATTAAGCCCCAGGTCATTTCTTCGCGTTTCCGGATTATTTCATCATGGTATGATATTAGAACACTAACTTAAGGCTTAAAACTAATATTTATGATCCTTTTCTTAATTATAATTGACTGCATTTTGGTTTGCAACAATGAACTTTTTTTTTAACCAACCGGAGTGACACTTCAACTTTGTCCGAATTTCACTGCTGTTTTTAACTTTCCCTTGTTGTCATCATGCCCTCACAATTTCCTCTTGGAAGAATTCTTACTCCAGTTATAAATCCAGTTCCAATAGTTCAATAGTTTATAGGATAAAGTTCACTGCCTGATTAAGAGTTCACATCAATATTTCATTTCAGCAATGTTTTGCAAAGATATTTCTGTAATTGAAATGCAATTGTCTGACAATGTAGATTAGGTTGTTGATTAAGAAAGTAGAATGTAAGTTAGTTTGTATTAGAAATCAGTTTCTCCAGGGTTTAGTCATCTGGAACACCCATTTTTTCGTTTATTTTAGAAATTGCTGATCTCTAGAGTTTTTTCGCACACACTGTTCTCTAGATTTGAAATAATTCCTAGTGCAAAAAAAAAAACAGGTTTAGTGAGTGGGAAAAATGTTGTTGATGAGGGAAGTCAAAGGAGAATCACCAATCTGGTTTTCTAGAAAAAAATATCTTAGAACACACAGTACATCAGACCTTCAGCTGTCCGGTGCAAAACAACACATTATACAGCTGAATAGTTTCTGTTAGCCATTCTTTTCTCTAGAAACTGTATTATTCTGCTTTCATTTTTACAAAATGCTGAATTTGCTTTGTATCCGCCATATGCCCTGCTTTAGAGATTGATGTTGTGTGTAGATTAGCAGTTTCAGAAATACTCAAACCAGCTATTCTGGCACCAACAATCATGCCATAGTCAGCACTGCTGAGATCACTTTTTTTTCTCCATTCACAAGTTGTGAACATTATGTGAACATTAACTAAAGATATATAAAGATCTTGACCTGTAGCTGTATGTTTTTATGCATTGTGCTGCTGCAACATACAGTAACTGGCTGCAGCAATAACCAGGTATCCAGGTATTATAAAGTGGTAGATGACCTTTGAGACTATATAACGTTACGTGAATTAAGCTGTGGTCACATAATATGAAGACTATTATGCTCAATGTTTTATTCATACTCTTTGTAAAGGGCAACTGAAACCGGAAAACCTGGTCCCAGCTACACCCATTCCTCTTTGTGAGGCAAATGGCCACTTCTGAGCCGTTAATTCATGAATTGCATGCTCAATAGTCAATAGTCAATTTACTGTACTTTTACAGCATTTTATACAGATAGGCCTGCTAAACTTTTTCTTACTACAATGC
Source organism: Clarias batrachus (assembly GCA_003987875.1). Lineage (NCBI taxonomy): Eukaryota > Metazoa > Chordata > Actinopteri > Siluriformes > Clariidae > Clarias > Clarias batrachus. Next base: position 282,300 of record QMIH01000398.1, on the reverse strand, counting down.
AAACTGAGGCGTGTAGTCTGTTTTGGGGCATTTAACGGTACATTAGATAAAGTAGGTGAGTAGGACATTTTTTTAAGCCGACTCTATTCCCCCTCAAGCATTCAGGACTAGAAGTTAACAAGATAATATATATATTATATATTTTATATATCTTTTAAGGTCGAGGGTTTGATTCCAACCTAAGGTCTTTGTGTGTGGAATACTTCCCATGCTTACTGGGTTTCCTCCGGGTGCTCCGGTTTCATCCCACAGTCTAAAGACGTGCAGATTAGGCTAACTGGCATTCCCAAATTGCCCAACTTGCCCGTAGGGTGTGTGTACATCTGAGAGATTGGCACCCTGTCCAGACCCTGCACAGAAAAAAGCAGTATAAAAAATTAATGAATCTATTTTTGAGGACATTTTATTTACTTTATTTTTATTAAAATGGCACCTTAATATTAAATGTAATCAGTTCTCCTTACATGGAAATAAACATAAGCATACTTACCTTTTAAAGCATGAAGCATAAAGACCTTTTTGGGGCTTTTTGCTTATAACTTATTGTTTACAGTACTAGTATTTGCAGATAATATTGTTTCACCTGTCGAACCCAATTTAAAATCAGTGAAATGCCGGCCATTTAAATTCCACCTTAGTTTTTGTGGTCTTGCCACAAAACCGGTGGAACATGTTTGACTTGAATGGTAGCCATAAAAACATCCAAACACTGAAACCCATTTATCTGTGTATTGTGTTTCTAAGCCTTAATAATTCCCTGGATATATCTCAAACCTCATTCCATCCCATTAAAATAAGGTGTAATCATAGCAGTGTGAGCAGTAGCAGTTTAGCAGTTTCTATATCGAGTATGTCATTTGTAGTTTTGGAAGAAGCCCAAATCAGATAAATGTTAACTCATTTGTGAGGTGGCAATCAGATTTAAACAGGCTTATACATGAATTAACGTTGTAATTGCTTTATAAACAAATGGCTATGGGGCCATTGAATGTGAGGAATTTACTAGATGCCTCTGAAAAACAATCTTTAAAAAAAAATCAAGTAAAAACAAAATCACAAGTTAATTAGGATTGATTAAACAAACTGACCATTGATGAAAAACTAGATAATGACTAACATCATTGCAAAACAATGTGCCATAGCCCGTAACTGTACATGTACAGTACAAAGTGAACCAAGGTAGGTGTGACTACACTGGACACTACGTGTACACCGGTTTTAAAATTCCCTAGCTTTGCTCCTCACAGGCGTACAGTATAGTAGATGATCCTGTCACAGCTTTACTGGTATATAATTGACTGGAGGATGATCTGTATGTTTTAAACAAAAGTTCTGGGGAAAAAAATACACGGAAGTGTCATAGTCAGCAGTGAGCTATTATAATTCTTTTTCACTCGACGGGTCGCGCAAAACAACCGCTCAGTGATATTTACATGTATCATGTATGTATACAAACTGACAAATGCGGTTGGTGTGCCTAATAAACTGGCCAATGAGCATGTAGGAGGAGTGTAGGTACAAAGTCCGGTTTTCAAACCTGACGCGGTCACGCCACGCGCGATAACGAATAACTGGCAGTCGCGCGCGCACGGCCGCTCGAGGCGGAGTAGCTCGAGCGGACGATGATGTCATGCGTGAACAGCGGGCGGGGCGGGGCGCGCGCGGTTTCAGGTGCCGCTTTCAAAACAAGTTCGGCGAGTTTCAGGGGAGACAAGACAGCAGCGCCGGCGGAGTTTACCTCACACACAGACACACACACTCACACACGCGGTCCGCTCTCGGAGGAGTATAGATGAATTGGACTTCTCAGCCAAGAGCAGCTGTAACGTTAAATACCAGGAGCGCGTCATGCACTGGGAACAGGTTCTCCGAATAAAGAACGGAGAGGTAAGCGTTTGTTTAGAGTCTATAACTTACTCAAGACTTCTTAATTCTAGTAATGTTGTGTAGTCGAATATATCTTAAAGTCGGAGTTATTAAATAGAGAGGTAAATTGTCAGTCCATTATGTCAAAGTGATGTTCAGTAAATTGTCACTCAGAAGTCACTTTCACGGCTCACAGACTGTAGTTGTGTCTCCGTTGTCTCAAGTCTCAACTCACAGTTTCGATCAGTTTCACAGGTACTCGACGCCGTTACACAATAATAAGACACTGTGTTTAAAGAGGAGTATGACTTCCGACACACACAGGACACTGTGGAAATATGACATCGCTTCCACAGAGCTGTTTAATATGCCAGATTGATTTGTTTACTAGTACAGTAGTGTGTTAGTAGTGAAGTAGTGAGCTGTACAAACTACATATTTGCTCTGTTGACGTGTTCAGAAGGGAAGGGTTTGAAAGGTGCTTTCTGTCCCAGTGGTTCGATCATTTTTAAAGGGAAAGCCAACCTGAGCTCGATATGTATTGATGTATTGAAGGTTCTAACAACTTGACATGGTTCCTGTTTGATAACCTAGTCATGGTATCAACAGTTGTAAACACTCAAGCATTTGGTGAAAATGAAAAGGGGGAAAAGGAAAAAAAAAAGTTCCTTTGCACAAAACATTCAGCATATAAAGGTCATTGGTAAGGTAAGCATCCTGATTTACAGTTTCTGTTAAGGAAATCTTCCTTATATGATTCGAGGTTATCTTTGGCCAAAGTCACATTGTCTACAGTGAGGCGCTGACCTCACACACAGAAGTGGTTGACTGCATTACTGTGTCAGCAAAAAAAAATCCCTGAACTTAGAATCTTTCGGGTAAACACTTTAAAATTCTCTTTTTGTTCCAGATCGAGAGGCTGGACGGCAGTCTGGCTCAGGCATCGCTCTGCAATGTCGATGGCTCGCAAACAGGGTCGGAGGATTCAACGCTTGATCCCCAGCGCACGAAGCAGGCCATAGCACAGCTCCAGCAGAAGATCCTGAGGCTGACAGAGCAGCTGCGCATCGAACAGGCAGCGCGTGACGAAAATGTAGCCGAGTACCTCAAGCTCGCCAGCAACACCAACGACAAGCAGCAGAGTTCACGGATTAAACAGGTAGGATCTCCTTAGCTGTCTGCAACTAACACAAACCAATGGTTTATAAATTAGGTTGTTTTCAGAAACTGGCTATCAGGTTCACTTATTCCTGAGCCTCTTTGGGAACTACATTGGGCAAATTCACTACTCGGATTTAGCATGTTGCACCAACAGCAAGTTTCACCATAGGGGTGTTCTGGGTTATAATTTCTGGCCTAATCCTGTTGGCCAGTATTTGTTTCACTTTACATTCTGCTTTTGGATACCTAGCTATTATCCATGTTTAAGTGTGCTGAGGTAGCTTTCTACAGCAATCTTCATTGTGCGTTAGTTTTTATCTTTTTTCTGGCACTTCCTAATGTGTCAGTAATTTACCCCTTTAAGTTCTGCTCAACCTTTTGGTAAGCCACATTTTGAGTCATTATATCTGATGTGTTGAATTTAAATTGATTGAACCATCTCTACCACTCGGTTGAGGTTTGCTATGACAAAAACATCCACTAGATGTCGCCAGGTCTTTAAATAGTATACCTTTGCAATCTGACTTGCATCACATAGTGTGAAATAGTGTGGACGTAAAGCCCAAAATCATTTGTGCTCTTAAATCTAATTAAGTTTTTCCAAAAAGTTAGAATTTTATCTTTTTATTTTATTCATTTATTTTTGCAGTCTAAACTATTTGGACATCTGCTTACCAAAAAAAAAACAATGATCGGTGTTAATATTGCCCCAAGAAATTAATAAAAAAGGAATAAATAACAAGCATTGCTTGTTTCTTAGAAAAGATAACTGCCAAAGCTAAATTTCTTGACCTCAGGGCCAGTAAAACTGATTTTCATGTTGTCATTCTCTTTCCTTTTTTTTACTTTAGGTCTTTGAGAAGAAAAACCAGAAGTCGGCAGCAACTATCGCGCAGCTGCAGCGCAAGCTGGAACACTACCGGCGCCGGCTTCGTGAGGCTGAGCATGGTGGTGATGCCGCACGGCAACACAAAGGTGTGCTGCGCGATGTTCAGCAGGGTCTTCGTGATGTGGGTGCGCGGGTTATCACAGGCCTCAACGATGGCGTTGTAAATAGCGTACGTGGCAGCCTGTCCAGCTTCTCACACGCCACACACACGGCAGCTGGTGCCGTGGCCTCTAAGCCACGTGAGATCGCCTTGCTTCTGCGCAGCCGCTTCGGCAGTGCGGATAACATTAGTGCGTTGAAGGATGGAGAAGATCCTAATGGTGCCAGCACCAGCGGGAACTTGCAGGGCAGCCCACACTTTGGAAGTGAAGAAGACTGCTCGAGCGCAACATCAGGATCAGCTGGTGCCAACAGCGTGACGGGGGGAATCGGCAGCCCACCCAGCTCTAAGGGGAACACATTGGACCGGGGAACTTCGACAGGCATGGAGATGCTGATGCAGGAGGTGCAGGAGCTCAGGGAGGTTCAGTCTCGTCTGGACGAATCTCTGGAGCAACTGAAGGTTCACTACCAGCGGGACTACACACTGTCCATGCAGGCACTGCAAGAGGAGCGGTTCAGGTAAAACGCACTTCAGTTTCATTTATATGTTGGATAAAATACTAATAAAATTCCATGATCTCTATCAACCATATCTGTTGTATTTCGAACTGCAAACAGTAGCAGTTTCAGCCTGATGGGCCTGGAATCATTTACATTGCTCCAGGGCTGGAAAGTTGGATTAAACCAAATACAGCCGTCTTTAATTCAACATTCATATCTGGCTCAAGCCAATTACTTTATTATTACAAAGTAATGATTACGGATTCAGTTTGCATATTTTAAACCTTTCCTGAAGGAGTTCAACAACCAATATTAGATTTTCTTAATGATGGCGAGTCAAAACACTTAGTCTATAGCAATCACTTCTAAACTCCAAATGCACAAGATTAACCTTTCAACTTTGCCCACATTTGAAGCTTCAAGGCTCGTATGCCTTTCACCCAGATTCCGGTATTCACGTTCCTACTGCATATGTCAATAGTATGTCTAAACCAGGGCTCAGAACCCACCCTCATTCACACATTTTCAAAATCATTATTGCTTGCGTAATCAGAATGCCTGGAGAACAGCAAAAAGATTAGCAAGACAGTCTCACTGCAGTAACAGAGTGAAAGAGGTAGCATRGCTCATGGCAAAACCCTAGAGTTTTTGCAGTTGTTCATAATTAGTATGAATATGCACACTTTTTTTCTGATGTAAAAAAAAATCTGCTCTAAAATTTAATGTATCAGATGTATGTAGATCTGATCATACGTACCGATGACTCTGTACTAAAGTTTTTATGAAAAGATTTGACTTTAAGCCTGGACTGAAAAAAATTCTTGCCTGAAATGGAAATGTTTGTGTGCTGATAATGAGAAGATGAAGTGTAATGGAAAGTATGATTTTTTAAATATGCAAATGATGACAAAGCTCTGTATGACTATACATCCCTATACATGTTTCAGTTTTACTGGTGCTTCATCTGATTGTATTTTTATTTCTTTTTTACTATGCACCCAACACTACCTGAAGAAAAAAAAATTTAGATTTATTCGCTTATATTATTTTAACATTTGGATGGACAGGTGCCTGTTACCATTTTAAATTCCATTTAAAAAAACTGCCGGAAAAGGGGAGAGTTAAGTGGGTGGGTGGAGGAAGGGAGTGAGGAAGGGAGGATGGGAGGGAGAATTAGAAAAGGGTAGACAAAAGGATTTTTCTCCCTAAAATGTCCAGCTGTGCTTCACCACTCTGTTTTTCCTACATCTAAAAATAGTCAGAACCGATATTTATTCGAAGCGACTGGCATGTGTGCTGGACCTGCAGTGTGTACTGAGACAAGTATGGTTTTTGACACTGTTTCTAATGGATCACTCTATTCATGTGATTCTGTGTGGGGGAAAAAAGCTAAGTTTACAGAAACCGCAATTTCTTCCGTAACTGCTTTTGAGTAATAAAAGGTCCTGTTTCACTTATGGGATGAGTATGAACATACAGTATGATGACTGTTTCCTTATACACATCTCTCTATGTACATCTCTCTTATACACAYGTTCACACAAGTTCACACATTTGTCTTACTATCCTTGTGAGCATGTTCTACTCACATACTTATTAATGCAGCTACATAATGTTATGCCTGATTTTAACCTCACTAGCTAAAAGAAAACCTTTTGACTTTTTGTAATTTGAGGCAAAACGCATCCCCTCAAGGTCAAACCTGTTAGATACTTCTCACCTTGTGGTCCTCACCAGGAACGTCAACATGACCTTTTCTACCACACAGAATGTTTAGCCAAAGTGTTATGTCAGTTCAGTCTTTCCAGGAAATGCTCCTAGTGTTATTACTGTCTCAGTATTCTATGTACTATGTTATTATGACTGTAAGAAAAATGTTGCGTCTGTGTTAATAGCTTTGGCATGGTGTATTTCTAGGTGTGAGCGGTTGGAGGAGCAACTGAATGACCTGACAGAGCTCCACCAGAATGAAATACTTAATCTGAAACAAGAGCTGGCCAGCATGGAAGAGAAAATGGCCTATCAGTCATATGAGAGAACTCGGGATATACAGGTATTGTGTGTGTCTAATTTGTATAATAAATGTTATATACATTTAATACATGGCTAAGGGATAGGTCAGTGGTTAAGGCATTGGTCTACTGATGGGAAGGCCCCTCAATTGCTCAGATGTCAATGGGGTAAAAATGTAAGTCACTTTGGATAAGCACGTCTGCCAAATGCTCGACTGTAAATGTAATACAGTAGCCTGACAAATGCTGTAAATGTAAAAATTGTCCTTATCAAAAATAAATTATTAGACTATGCCCTCTAGTGGCAAGATGCAACAGGTGCAAAAGAATCTACAACTTGTAAGTTGTTATTGACCAGCCTGTAATCTAGTTGCAACTCAACTTTAACTGAAACATGAAAGTTATTAACACTAATTGTATTATCATGCCATTGTTGATTTCACAGTTTAATTTTCTATACCAGCAGCTCTGATAGTTGTTCCGTTTTTTTTATTAGGACCACTTCCAAACAGATTAATAAACGTGTATGTAGTGTTCTCTGTAAGGAGATGTTTGCGTAGCATTTTTTGTAAAAACAAACCAGTAAGGGTAAGGGTGTCTTCGAATCAGTTGTCTGAATCAGAATCAAGAAATTCAGCATAATGTAACATAATGCTGAGTTTTAAATTTGAAATGAGTCATATCCTGACTGAAACAGACCACAAAACTCCTAATTTTAACTCGAGGTCCTGTTTATGGAATAATGTAAAATCAACATGGCTGTTCACACTGGGACCGGTGCACTGTAAAGTTTAAATGAGTCGTGCTGGTAATRTATAAGCAGAACACTTGGTTAAATCCATGGCACTGACGAGATCAGGCTGATAAATCACTGTTTTTTGCGAAGGTGATCAACTACATTAGAGTTATCACTTAAGTTAACCATAACACCACAAACGTCTCTCATTCATGTCCGTGTCTTTTTTCCCTCCCTGCAGGAGGCGCTGGAGGCCTGTCAGGCACGAATCTCTAATATGGAACTCCAGCAGCAGCAGCAGCAGGTGGTGCAGCTTGAGGGCCTGGAGAACGCCACAGCACGCGCCCTGCTCGGCAAGGTTATCAACATCCTGCTCGCGCTCATGGCCGTCCTCTTGGTGTTTGTGTCCACTGTGGCTAATTGTATAGCGCCCATGATGAAAACGCGCAGCCGTTCCTTCTCCACGCTCCTCCTCTTCCTCCTCTTCACTTTGCTCTGGAGGAACTGGGATGTCCTCTCAGAACACACACTTTGCATTCTGCATGCGCAGAGATGACAACGCTGCCAAGCRCGTTGCAGTCTTACTTTGAACATCAGGAAGCCACAGCCAGCTGTTAACCATCAAGAGACTGGAAAATAATCTGTGAAAAGGGACTTCCTTTCCCTTTTTATAGGAAAAGGTGTCTATGTTTACATTTTGGAAGTATGAATTATAGGCCTTTTCTTGCAGCACCTTTTTTATTAGGACATTGTTTTAAATAATAACTGATATTCCAACGATTTATAACAAACTTTATTTTATATGATTATCAGTTGTATGTAGCATCAAAATCCTATTACTGAAACATGGAAGGTCACGGAAAATTGTTTGGATGTTGCACTCAAACTTACGTCTCCCATCACTGCCTTTGGTAGGTTTTTTAGTAAATTTTATTGGCTGCCTTTGAGATGGGGGAGCGTATGCACTTTCAGCTACGACTAGCAGTGTTAGCCTACTTTGACATCACTTTGTTCACTGCACTGGATTTAACAATGAAGCGGGAACCTGAATGGACTAATGGACATACTTGAAGAGAGTGGTACTTTTAGGGACCTTCTGTGCTTCCAATTTCTTTCTATTAGTAATGTATTACCATTTTCAGGAACTTTATAGTATATGGATGATAAATGAATGAATGAGTGAGTTGTTGAAAGGAGATSGCACTACTGTTGTGGTTAGCACCGGTTTACTGTATGATAGGATGTGAGAAACTGCAAAAAAAATCTTCAGAACTTGACTTTAATACCAAGACTGATTTCTGCTGAATATTACGCATTATATAAAACAGTCTATCAGCAGTCAAAATGTTTTATTATTTACTGCTGAAAATGAACACCTGTGAATCTTTAAAAAAAAAAATACAACTACACATCTCGGGAAAGTTACTACATCCGGTTGCATCACTCCTTGATATGTGTTTGATCTTCATTGTCATTGAGCTAATTCATTTATCTGAGTTAGCTAAGCAAAAACTCCATAACTTTAGATTCACCAAGGTTGGCATTTCCCTGAAAATGCTGGTCGAGCATTTTAAGGTGAAGACAGGACAGGAGACTGAGCAAACAAATCTGAGCATTGACAGAATTAATATGGGCGACATTCTATTATAATAATAATAATAATAATACAGCAATAAAAATGTATTTAAAATGAGTGTTTTAACAAATCCCTGTGGGATTAATGAATGAAGGGGTTATCTTCATTCTTGCAAAGAAATTCTTTTTCTGTATGAGTGTATTCAAGCTATTAACATTGTTACTGTATTTAAAAGTCTTTTATATTATTTAGTATAAATGTAATATTTAAGGTGCCCAATTAAGCCATGGATAATTGGTTTAGCTACTTGAAAAATAAATCGGATTAATTAGTAAATTTATCCTCGAAATCTTTGTGACCCAGGTGGACAGACTCTAGGTCTCTGCACTGCATGACTGTTTAACCTTGACCCTGAAAATGTGTGAAACAGCCGGAGGTGTGTGCGTGTGTAYGTGTGTTTGTATGTGTGGGTAGGTGGGTGTGAATGCTAAGCAACTTCAGTGCCTTGTGATGTCTGTATGCCTGTAATAAAAAAGCATTCCTGCCTAGACAAAGATGTGTGTGCATCTGTGTGAGATAATTCTGAGCTGAATCCTGTTGTGACGCCATATGTGACTCAAAGCAATTTCATCGCCCCATGTATGCAAGAGAGATTTAAGCAAGCAGCAGTTGCAGGATGACGTTTGACAGGGTCTTTCAAGGTTCTGGAAAGTATGCAATTAATGAGACTTTCATTTTCAGACCTGAAAATACTATGAAAGAGTCCGAAAAATGACATTTAGTAGTTGTCAAAGTAAGGCTCAAAATGCCTAACTGCTGAATCTATTCTGTGGTCTAACACTGTACCGTATCTCTTTCTAATGCACATGACATTTAAACGCTTAAAGCCTCAGCTTAATTAACATCCAATTATTCAAATTAAGAATAATAATACCAATAATAATAGTTAAAGGGAATGTGATTTATAAATAATCTTGGGGGAAATTATACATAAKTTATTAATTTTCATAGTCACATGAAGAAAACATTACACAGTGGGAAAAAAAACCTTGAATTGCATTTTATGTAGGCTGTTCAATGGGGGTTTTTGTTTATTATTGGAAAACAGACGCAATCATCATTTATATATGTAAAGAAGGTTTGTGTCTTGTATTGGTGATCTTTCACTTAAACAGGATCTCGTAGTGAAATGCAGCAGTGCCATRGACTTATCTTACAGGTGGTTTACTTTATCACATCAAAGCCATATCACATTCGTGGTTGTGCTGTTGTGCTGAATATTTACACTCCCTCTTGTGTGATATTGCATCTTTCAAAAATCTTAATCTTTATCTAATTATTTTTCTCTTTAAATATATTAGTGGCTATAAGAGAAATGTAGCGATGCTTTTTGAGTTTGTCGTGTTGGCCACATGTCACTAATAAAACCAACACCATTGCATTGGTATTGCATTTCATGTTAAAACTCTGGATCATGAAGCAGGGGAATAGTCAGGCAATCAGCAATCTGACATTATCTAGCCATGATTGATTTAATAAGATCAAAGCAGTCTGCAATAATGATCAAAACAGGAACCAGGCCAGGCTTCCGCTCATCACAGGTGCAAAGTAACCCTGAGAGAGTCTGGGTTGTTTAAAGGCAGTAGTGTGAGTGAACAGGTCAGTATCACTGATACAGTTAACTGGGACTAGCCAGACTAGGGAGGAACATGGGAGTTGCAAGCAAAAAAACTAGACTCCTTTTTCAGGAGTATATCCAGCAGATGGCGCTCTAGAGTCATTTTATTTTCTTTAATGCCCTGAAACTGCTCTTCACTTGGAGAGCTTCTTTTCCAGAAAAACAGTCCTTGCCTAGATATCTAAATGACAATATACGACCCTTGGCCAATTCATTAGGAACACATTGCTAGTCCTGGGTTGGACCCYTTTTGCCTTTAGAACTGCATTTATTCTTCATGGCATAGATTTACCATTGGGCTTGAAACATTCAGTAGAGATTATGGTCCATATTGACAGTAGAAAAATGCAGTTTTGTGAAAAAATAAATGCAAGAAAACTACARATTTGTCGGCTGTATCCATTATATAAATATCCCTTTCCACCGCATCACAAAGGTGATTTAATTGGATCGAGATCTGGTGACTGTAGAGACCATGAGCACAGTGAACTCATTATCATGCTCAAGAAACCAGCTGGAGATTATTTTAGCTTAATGACATGGCATTCTCTTTTTCAGACCATTCGCTGTAAAATTTAGAGATGKCTATGAGAAAATCTCAGCAGATCAACAGTTTCCGAAATTCTCAAACCAGACAACCATGCCACATTCAAAGTCACTTAAATCACATTTCTTAGTCATTCTGGTGCTCAGTTTGAACACTAGCAGGTCAGCTTTCACCATGTCTAAATGATTAAATGCATCGAGTTGCTTCCATGTGATTGGATAATTATTTGCATTAACAAGTACCTAATGAAGYGGCCATTAAGTGTATATAATTGTACTTACATTAATATTAATTATTTATTTTAGAGATACTTCCAGTAGAAAAGTTTTGTTTTGGCAACAAACGATTGCTCTGATTTCTTCTTTGTTCTTTTCATTTTTAACCCTGTACGTGGCAAAAAAAATTCTGGACAGGGTTAAAAAAATCCATTTTCTTGTAACTATGCCTTAAATTTAAGGGGTCGGCCAATTTTGTTGGAAATCTTTGTGTCCGTTGGGCAACATTGCCTTTTTGATGATTTAAAACAAATACCAAGAAATTAAAGAAAGACTTTAGATGGCTTACATTTTGATGTATTATAGATAACTTTTTGTGAAACCTGTTTATGTTTCTGATTTACCTAATAATTGTGGGCAGAGTGACAAATTCAATTCCAATAAATTTTATTTGTATAGTATTTTTTACAATGAACATTGTCTCAAATCAGCTTTACATAAAAACATCAAAAAACAAAATAAAAAAGTCAAAAAAAAAAAAAAATCCCTAGTAAGCAAGTCTGAGGCGAATGTGCCAAGGAAAAATTCCCTTAGATAGTATGAGGAAGAAACCATGAGAGGAACCCACTCGAGTCAAAAGGGACCCCAACCTCATTTGGGCGACACTTCATTTATTCACTTCAATTATGCAAATGAAGTAAACACCCTTTTTTTAATGTAGGATTAAGAAAGTCAACACTCACACACACATTCACACACTACATGCGATTTGGGAAATTGCCAATTAGCCTAATCTGCATGTCTTTGGACTGTGGAAGGAAACCGGAGAACCCAAGGAAACCCACCAAGCATAGGAAGAACATGCAAACTCCATGCACACAGACCYGAGGTGGGAATCAAACCCAGGACTTAAAGGCGACAGTGCTAATCACTACACCACAGTGCCACCAAAATTAGATTTGGGTCTTAATTGTACTCCGAAAGTGCTATTTAAAAATAAATACATTCTGGAATTCAAAACGATTTATTACTGATGTAAAGAATAATACCAGTCGAATTTACTTATGACTACTGATACCTATAACATTATTACAGCTACAAGAGTAAAGGCTTTATAAATGTGTCATTACACAGGTCATTGTGTATAATGAGTGCTTATCTGGAAGGAAACAGATTGTGGGTGTACAGGCCCAGATTTTGTAAAGTCAACCAAAAGAAAGGAATTTGGTAAACACCCCTTTTTGTGGCTTCGGTCCCATCTGGATGTTCATTGAATGATGTTGTGTAGGTTRGAGCAGAGTTTATCAAACTTTTTTTTTTAACCAGGGACCAATTTTACTTTGAAATAATTCCACATATCCTATCATTACAGGTTTAATTTGTAAATATAACCCAACTATAAGTATTAAGATTACCGTTTACATGCATGCAATAATATTATATTTATTTACTTGAATCAGGATGTTTTATTCCTAAACTTTACAGTGAAAAACACAGATCATGATGGCTTTTGATTTCCACAACTTTTTTTTTCCACTGTTAAAATATGTTTTAAATGTGTAATTCCGAGGTATCCTTCACAGACATCTAGGTAATAGCTAAGGGTGATAAGCATAAACTGATAAACTGATAAGCATAGACTGGAGGGATAGTATAAATGTGGGTATAGAAGCAAGGTGAGCTCAAAATGAACCAATACCATTATCAGTTTCTTATCATCCAACCAAAGTCAGGTTACAGGTTAGTCTAGCAATGGACAGGCATGGGCATGGTGCTCACTGGATTATTGCAAAGCAGTGTAAGGTGTGTTACAGCCAAAAAACATCAAAATGTGCTGGATGAGAAACACTGAGCAACAGCATCACTCTTGGGGATACACAGCATTGTTTCCAACCTGTGAGAGGTTTTGGATTGCAACATGAAAATGATCCCTCCATTTATAGCAACATTCTTAAGGGAGCATGTTAGACATTGTGTAGAAAGTGACCACTCAGTCTGTTTTTTCTAGCTTTCCAAGCTAATGCTTGMGACTCATGACATTTTGAAACCTAAGGACAACACAGGGGATTTCACAACATGGGCCTACAAACCATAACATGAATTCTGAGCCTGTTTTCCCAGATTCAGTGTTGAGGTGTCAAAGGAAATTGGAGGTCAGGGGGCACTTCCCCTTGCCTCTTTTCCTGGCTCATTTGCAGAGGAAATCTTGCACAAAATTGCGGTTGCTTACTGCTGCTGTTTCATTTCTCCCCTTTCTGGGCCCTGCCATAGACTACTGTTTTTTTTTTTCTGGTTGTTCTACATGTGTTCCTCACGCATAATTAGATTGCATCCAATGAACACTGTGAAATGAGTGGTTCATGTAAACTCAATTATACGGCACTATTTGTATAGTTTACATTGAACTGCAATGCTACAGTACAAATCAGCTCACCATACAATGCAGTCTAATCTAAGCAGTAGTAGACATCAGTGTTAGTCAAACAACCAAATCAGTTGACTTTCCAAGATAACATTCAAGATGATAAGCAATCTTAAGGGATAGTGAAAATAGCCTCCAAATGACTTGCTACTTATTATGGAGTCCYGACATGTTAATGCTTAGTTGTTATTCTTTTTAATTACAATTTGTCTTTTCAGTTGCATTGAACTGAATTGTGTGAGGAGAGAGAAATAGTGAACTGCATTGAATGATTTCTTTCACTGTATGTTTTTATTACTAAAACACAAGCCACATCTATAATACTAACAAAAAAACATCCCCTTCAAATCGCAGATTYCGTGAGATTTCTACTTTTGAAAATGTATATGTAAATTTACCTGTCATTCCTCCCTTTATATCTTTATATGTATTTTTCTCTTGGAAGCATAGAAATACTCTACCTTCAATTTAATTGCTTTTAGAATCAAGAGTTAAATGTACAGCAGGGTTTGTGAACCTTTTCATGTATGCCTGGAGTGTATGATTGACTGTACCAAACCCAGCAACAAGAAAAGTTACAGGTAGCCGGCCCTTTTTCTGAGAACGTATTAGTGACCAGTGTAAAAAAAAGTTTTCTTTTAAATACTATATATAGATCAGACAAATAGCCTGACAACATGGCACAAACTCTCAACTATGTTCCATAAATAACAGGATTACATTAAGCGACATGTTTAAAACACAACCCTATGTAACACTGTACCAGATCTGGTGTTATTTTTGTGTGTAACTGAAAAACAATGAATTTGCTAGAGAAATCTGTCAATCAGGGTGGCATTATGGGGACAAAAACTGTTACAAGAATAGTAAAACAATCTGTTTGTGCGCGTGTGTGTGTGTGTGTGTGTGTGTGTGTGTGTGTGTGTGTGTGTGTGTGTGTGTGTGTGTGTAAATAGTGTAACAAATGTTCCCCACAATGCAAGAAATATCTATTAGGTTTGACCTTGTATTACAAAAACTGTGACAAAGATAATAAGACAAAAGACAAAAGTGTGTTTGTGTGTGTGTGTGTGTGTGTGTGTGTGTGTGTTTGTGCGCGCGCACGTGTTCGGGTGTGTGTTGTCCCTACATTGCTAGAAAAATATGTCGGTCATGTTTCACATTATGAGGACATCCATCTTCTTCTTCTTTTTTTAATTTTTTTTTTTACAAAAACTGTTACAAGGATAGTAAAACAAAGGTGTGTGTGCGCGCGCGCGTGCGTGTGAATTTACATTACTAGAAATATCTATCTGGTTTGAGGTTGTGAGGACCTTTGACTTTCTTTATTTAAAAAAAAACTGTTACACAAAGAAAGTAAGACAAAAGTGTGTGTGTGTGTGTGTGTGTGTGTATTTAAAACAAATGTCCCCACATTGCTAGGAAAATCTGTCAAGCGGGTTTGGCATTATGGGGACATTGGATAATTTTCTTCTATTTATTTTACAACAAGGATAGTAAAACAAACACGTGTGTGTGTGTGTGTGTGTGTGTTTCCTTTCGCCCCAGAGTCACGACGCGTTTTCCTGCCTCACGCTTGACTATTTGCCAAAACTAAGCGCGCGAGCTTATCACCTCAAATAATAGCGCGAGGTGGTGACGTACAGCTCACTTCCTGTTTTCTTTTCTTTTTTTAAAGCTTTAAACTTGCGCATCGGGTCCTGAGCGATTTTTATAACTACGAGACTCGTACAAAAGGCTGAAAATAAACCCAGAGCTCTCAGACCATTTCGCAGCGTGTCATATACGTCCCGAGTGTCGGAGTTATAGCTTTAATATGAAAAGCCCACACCTGCAGCCTCAGGGCTTCACCTTGCTCCAGCACAGGTGTGAATTTGAATTTGACTTCAATTTATGCCACGATTTGCTGAGAAATGGGGAGTGGGTGTGTGTACGGGTGTGAAAGGGAGACAGAAAGAGAGAGAAAGAGAGAGAGGATTTATGGATATCATATGTCGCACTCAATATTCTCGTTACAGCCGTAAACGCATACCGAATATTTGCCCTTCCTTTAAGGTACCATGTGTTGTGTTTAAATATTTATGAACATAAAGAACATAAAAACCCATACACAGACATCGCGTTATACATGTATAAGCACCGGAAAGGGGTCCCATGTTCAGCTTGCATCCATCTGGTGCCAGTTTAACGGTAGTTAGTGGGAGCTCATCATGACACGATGTGACTGCATGCAACTAAATAACGAGAGAGAGAGAGAGAGAGAGCTTTCTCTAAAAGCGACCAAGCTTCCTGTTTTGCCTCATACAGGACTAGAAAACACTTATTTAAAGGTGTGGACAACTGTCTGCACAGTGGTCCGGGCATTCGCCTGGTCCAGTGACATAAGATTTATTCTTCTTTTTATAACGACATTGATTATTATTTCAATCACCATTACCGTGCTTAGAGCTAATATCAGTATGATTTTTTTTTTTACTTTTGCTGATCAAGAAAAAAAGTCAATCTACACAAAATCGAGATCTCATTAATTTAAAAGAAGTATAAAGAAAGAAAGTCAACTTGGACTGAACGTCAGTTTTGTTAACATTGTTAATCAAATTTTAGGCAAATGTGCCATGAGTTTGTTTACTAGACATGAGAGACTTTTATTCCTGCATAAACTCACACCTACAAAAAAAAACAAGACTAGGTCAACTAAACTGGGTGGAAGATTAAAAGTTTACTGATAAACAGCTCTCATTGACTCTGTACAAAATTATTGTAATGTTTTGCCTAGAATACTTCCAACGTCTGATTATTTTGAAAACATTCGGTTCATAAAAGGTCTGTGATTTTGTTTTTAAAACCCTGCTGTAGAACCCTGTGCYTTCGAGTTCAGGGTCTATTGTTAAAATTGTTAAAAAGTTTTCTGTTCACGTGACACCTTGTGTGCGATGTTCATTTTCGCAAATCGTGACTCTTGATAGTTTAGAAAGTTGCTTCCAAAGATAATGCGTTCATAGTGAGAATCTCTGCGCTGTCAGATGCGGTGGATTTGGTGAAATGGTGTGAGATGAGCAGAGCTGGGTGGTGTGTGAGAGTGTGTCTGTGAGAGTGTGTGGGGAGGGGTGGGGGGGGTACTGGATTAGCTCGGCTGCGTTCGCCCCTCTCTCTCTCTCATACACACACACACACACACACACACACACACTCTCTCTCTCTCTAAAGGAAGCGCGACTCCTTATCGCGTCACTCCGTGTTTGGGCGCTCGGCAGGAAACGGCTTTTCCTCCCGGATAGTTGCATCGAGAGAGATTGAAGCGCCGTCTTTCTATTTCTCCTTACTCAATGCTCCTCTCCGTCCAGAAGCCGCAAAAGCCGGCCAGAAGGAAGAATGCCTCCTTCCTCGGAGAGCCTCTCGGTCGCGACTCGCGCGCTCTTGCTCGCTGTGCCGCTGTGGCTGGCATCGCGCTGCGTCTGCGCGCTCCATGTCCAGCAGTCGTTCGAGACCCCGAGCGAGACCAATAACTTTGTAGTGGACGCGGTGTCGGGCCAGGTCTACCTGGCCGCGGTGAACGCGATCTATCAGCTCAATGGCACTCTGGCAAAAGAGGTGTCAAACAGTACAGGACCGGTGCGGGATAACGTGCTGTGCCATGCGCCGCAGCTTCCCCAGGCGCCATGCGAACACACCAAGTCCCTCACGGACAACCATAACAAACTGCTGGCGCTGGACCGCGAGCAAGGCGTGCTGGTGGCGTGCGGCTCGGTGTACCAGGGCTTCTGCGAGTTACGCAGGATGGACAACGTGTCTCAGATCGCCGTGGAGTTCCCGAAGCCCAACGCCACCGTGTTCCCGAGCATGCTCAACATCGTGGCGAACCACCCGAACGCAAGCACCGTGGGACTCGTGTTCCGGAGCCAGGGCGGTACCCCACGCCTGCTCGTAGCCGCCACTTATACGGGCCTGGGCACCGAATACTTCCCGAAGAACCACAGCAAAGAGGACCTGCGCTTCGAGAACACGCCCGAGATCGCGATCCGCTCACTGAACACCAAAGACCTCGCGCGCCTTTTCACCTACGACATCAACCCGTCCGAGGATAACGTGTTTAAGATCAAGCAGGAGGTCAAGCCCAAGCACAAGCTCAGCTTCGTGCACGTGTTCGCGCAAAAGACCTACTCGTACATCGCCATGAACAACGACGCGAACAGCGGCTTCAAGGAGAGCCAGCCGAACAGCATCCTCGCGCGCATCTGCCTGGACACGGACACGCCGCGCCGCCAAGCCTCCGAGGGCCGCAAACTCACAGAATCTTACATACAAATGGGACTACAGTGTGGAGCCAGCGGCAACATCTACAACCGACTCGTGTCGATTTTCCCCGCAGACATCAAAGTGCAGGACCAACCGGCCGCCGAGCCTTACCTGTTCGGTGTGTTCGCCAAGTCGAACCGGAAGTCGGCGCTGTGCGCGTTCCGGGTCGCGGAGATCGAGGAGACTATTCGGCAAGGACGCAGGAACTGTTCGAACGGACCAAACGGAGATGTCCAAGTGCTGGACAGCGTCATTCAGGGCTCGGGGGCAGAATGTGAAGCCAAGGGCAACATAGTGGTAAGTGCATTTGAATTATTACAAAGATTGTTCAYGCTGTTGGTTCGGAGTTCTATTACAGTATAAGCAGGATAATATAAATAAAKGTTTTAAAAATAGTAAGTTCATGTCCTGGATACTTGCTCTCCACGGCTCAAAAGGCAAACATGTAACTTTTCCCTCTATAAATAACCTAACCGTAAGAAAGAAATTGCCGTCCAGGGACACATGCTTTCGTTCAAACCAGTGCGTCACCTAGATCTGAATTCGCTAATGCATGTTGATTTTGGCAAGCAAGCAGTGAGTGTTATTTTACACCAGGCAGGAGAACTGTTCCCACTGTTTGGAAGTGGAGGAGGCTCCCTCATCCACATCTCGAGCTCTCTCTGTGCGCGCGCTGTTTCTGCGCCAGAGCGCGCGGGTTATGGGAACAGCTCCGAGGTCGAGGCAAGAGCTTCATCACCCTTCCTCATAGATAAGCTTCGTCCAGACACATGTGACAACACAGMTCCAAGCTCCGAGCATAGTGATGTAGAAGGCAAAGAATGTATTCCAGTGTACTTAGATGATCAAATGAACAGTGTGCAATTCTACAACTGTTCACTCTTACATCTTAACTTCCAGAAATGATTCCCATATTAATGTACACTGTGTGCCAAAAATCTCAATACATAGGGAAAATTAACACCTTTCCTCCCAAAACATGCAACTTTATGTGTGTGGACAAAACATCATCTATGTGATCACAGTTTCTTTCTGAACACAAATGAAATGGTATTTCCCCTCCACAATGAACTTGTGATTTAATAATAATAATAATAATAATAATAATAATAATAATAATAATAATTACTCCTATGGTTTAGTCAAATTGCATTCCAAATGTTAATATGTTATTTATTTTAGTTTTTTTAGATTATGAATTCTATACACAAGTGTGTCTTACAACTGTTACAGTRAGTTATTCTTACAACAATTAAAACTAAATAATAATGATTATAACCTTTAAAAGGGTCAAACAAAAAGCACTACAGTCAGGTATATCATGTGTATATGACAAAGGTGGTCTTAAGCAACCATGTGCAGCATTGAAATACTTTAAAGCATTAAAGTCCTGTGGCATTTAATAAACAGATATCATGTTGACTCAAGCCCTACAGAGTGGGTGACATTTTTCAAGCATTAAAACAAAATGGTTTTAATTTGCACAATAATTGTCTATGTAGTTGGATTAACCTTTACAGCACTGACTGAACATTTTATGTGTCCAATAATTTTATATGTCACACTGTGCATTTGTAGTTACAGCACTATTTGCTTGTATTGCAGTTCCTGTTAATACCTTTTGGCTTTGATTTTCAAACCAACAAAAGTACACATTTTTATCATATCTTAGCAACAACCCACCTGAATTAACACTAACAAGAGAGTTGAAATATCAACAGTCTTTCACTCATTTATGGCGGTAAATAAACACCTACTTGTGAGAACTTTCTCTCCAGGCCAGCCCATCCTGCAACACATTTTACAGTCACGCTACATAAATAAAATGGGAAACTTATTAAATATTGGATTACTATCAAGAATTTACTGACATATACAGTGGTGGCCCAAAGTACTGAGACAAAAGTGAAACTCAATGTTTTGGTGATGTTCTTAAAGTTGTAAAATAATATATGTACAGAGATTTGCCACCCAGTTTACCCAGTTTTAGGCAGAAAGTAAAAGTTCTACTGCCTATTTGTTCCATCTTTTAACTAAATCAGCTGACGCTAGTTAGCATTCAGTTCCAAGTTTGTGTTATGGTAAAATGGTTAAAAAGTACATTTTATTATTATGATTTTTATTATCATTATTACTGTTATTATTATCATCTAAGTAATAACATAATTGACTAGTAATTTAGTAACTTTTAATTTAAGGGTAGTTTTATGGACTTAAGATATATTTAAAGAATTCTGATATACTGTTGCGAATATCAAGCGGTGTAAAGTTTACTAGACAATTATGCTATTCTATTTGGTTCAGGACATAAAACATCTTGTCTAGTGCTGTAATCTAAAATGAAATATTTAGCAAATGCATTGCAATATTTTCCAACATGAACTAGGATACTTATTTAAATTACATTATTAGTTGTTTTGACATGTTGAGCTGCTAAGCTCTGGGGTTCTGGTGTGTTGTCTGAACACTTTGCTGTGTTTTGTTAATGACTATTATTGTTTAATTAACACATATCGTGGTAAATGAACTCTTGACGAACACCTTTAGCGTTAAACGAACTGCTATATCTTGGTAGAAAACACACACAGCAGTGTTCTGTCCATACAATATAGTATAAAAGTTCAGTTACAGCTTATTTCCATTTCTGTGTTTTTGTAATAATAATCACAATCATAGCCTATGATGTGTAAACATGCAGTAAATGAGTCAAACATTTTCTTCTGTTAGTTGCAGTTTTACAAATGTCACCATTCCCCAGAAATAGTCCCTTATTGGTTTGAAGTAAATATTACGGTAACTGCCGAAGGGATTCACTTTGGTAAGAGGAAGAGAACCTGGTTTGGCCTGATTGGGAGTTTTGTGGTCTCTCCGAAATCCCCTTTC
Source organism: Clarias batrachus (assembly GCA_003987875.1). NCBI lineage: Eukaryota > Metazoa > Chordata > Actinopteri > Siluriformes > Clariidae > Clarias > Clarias batrachus. The sequence continues at coordinate 261,416 of QMIH01000398.1, read as the reverse complement.
GACAAATCCTTAAGGATGTTTGTCATGTGTAAAAATAAAAATCCCTCACCAATGGGGTTTTCTGGTCAGAGTTTCATAACACCAGTTTCAGTTCCTTAGTAAACACTAATCAAATGTACAGTCGGTTTTAAAAGCATCTGATAAATAAAGGAACTCAGACATATCTAGGACGAGGTATTTCACAAAGTTAGTGGTTGTTGCCTGGCTTGCGACATCATCCAAATGAAACCCAACCACACAACTTTTTCAGGATCTGTTTTTTTTGTTTTTTTCCAAAGTGTTTTTTCCTTCTTACTGCACCCAGGTGTATGGAGATACTTTGAGAACTTGATCTGTAATGACAGAAAGGTCATGCAAATGATGTTTGAAGAAACCCAGGAACACAAACCTCAATCTAACTTATCATTTAAAACTTTTATACATCAACTTTGCRTATGGAAAAACATATACATATGCAATTGTTTAAAAAATCCTKGATTAAATGCTACCAAATGACACTCACCAGCCACTTCATTAGGTAGGCCAGTTCAAAWGCAAATGTTTAAGTAGCAGGACCTCAATGCATTTTGACATGGTYAGGACATCTTTTGAAGTTCATACCAAGCACCACAAATGGGAAGAAAAGAGATTTAAGTGACTTTCAACGTGACATGGTTGTTGGTGCCAGACGGGCTGGTCTGAGGATTTCTGGAACTGCTGATCTGCTGGGATTTTCACACAAAATCTCGAGGGTTTACAGAGAATGATCTGAAAAAAAGAGAAAATATCCAGTAAGCAGCAGTTCTCTTGGTGAAAATGTCTTGTTGATGCCAGAGGTAAAAAAAAATGGCCAGACTGGTTCAAGTTGATAGAAAGACAACAATAACTCAAATAACATCTTGTTAACATCTTGTCAGTTATGCCAAAGTGCACAACTGAACACATGTCGATCTTTGAAGCAGATGGGCTATAGCATTAAAAGAACACATCAGGTGCCACTCCTGTCAGCTGAGAACAGGAACTTGAGGTTACACATTGAACAGGCTTACCAAAATTAGACAATAGAAGATTGAAAAAATGTTGCCTGGAATGATGAGTCTCARYTTCTGCTGTATTATTCCAGTGGGAGAGTCAGAATTTGGTGTAAACAACTTGAAAGCATGAATCCATCCTGCCTTGTGTCAACAGTTTAGGCAAGTGGTGGTGTAATGGTTTGAGGGATATTTTCTTGGCATATAATGGGCCCCTTAGTACCATCTGAGCACCATCTAATGCTATAGCCTACCTGTGTATTTGATGACAATGTCCATCTCTTTATGACCACAAGATAACGCACCATGTCACAAAGCTAAAATCATCTCAGACTGGTTTCTTGCGTGTGACAATGAGTTCACTGTACTCAAATGGCCTTCACAGTCACCAGATCACATTCCAATAGAGCCCCTTTGGTGGAATGGGAGATTCGCATCTTGGACATGCAGCCGACAAATCTGCAGCAACTGCATGAGGCTATTACGTCAATATGGACTGAAATCGCTAAAAAATGGTTTCCAGCATCTTGTTTGAATCTGTCATTAAAACGTAAGGCAGTTCTGAAGGCAAAAGGGGGTCCAACCCAGTACTAGGTTTATCTAATGAAGTGGCCATTGAATATTATGATGCTCTAAATATGTTAGTGACTATGACAAATTGTAAACAAAATGGTCTGCAAATAATATCCGTATTACCTCAAGTGCATGATGTGTTTCTGGTAACACAGCTCGACGTGTATTGTGCACGAGCCCAAACCGATGATGTAAATAGAACATGGAAAATTTCTACTGCTAGAAGATCTTTATCATATAATCTGTCACGGAGAACACAATATCGTACCGTCTGATAAAGTTTGCCAGATGTACAGACAAAGAAGCAGTAGCTAGACAATTAGATAGAAGCTTGTTAGACAGCCAAGACTAAAGTTACTTTTAATACTTTTGACAAAAATGACAGATTCTGCTTTGTGCCTTAACAGGCTGGAATTAACACGATGATACCAGCAGCTAATAGCTTTCATCCACGGTTAGCAACACTAACATTTCTGACTGAACTATTCCTTTGAAAACCGATGAACAGATGGGCTCTGCATGAGACCATATTTTCTTACGGTATGAGCCAGAAACACATGGTGCCCTGTCATGTGTCTGGCAAGACTCTTTTTTTTTCTGTTATTTAGGCTCACGGTTCGTTATCTAAACCATTAAAGAGGCATTTTTCCCTCGGGTTCCCCACAACATGGCATGAGCTCAGTGACATTTCATTACTCACTTTTCCAGACTGTGCTCACCTTAGAGACGGCCGGTGTGAGACTCGCTTGGCGACACACACGCATGCATGAACATAAGCACACATGAGGGATGATGAGGGAGAAGAAAAGAGAGAAGAACCTTAGAATTGATACACATGATCATTATCAGTTACAGTCATTTACCAGGAATTGAAAGGAAAAACAGCCTATTTTCCCATAAATTTAATAAATGCCTCTGTTGTGTGCTTGCAGCGTGTGAACTCATGGCCAGCCATGTTATGGAACCAGCATCAGCTTTTGTAGGGTTCAGGTCGAGTGTAACCAGAAGAATTTGATTTCCCCCTTTTTTTGTGCATTGTAGCATGTCCTCTAAACAGGGTAGCAACTTGTTTCTTAACAATCTTGTGGGAAACAGCCACCACCTCGGTCTCCCTAACCCCAGTTTACACACTTCAACAAGCCGTAAATTTTCCCCACCCTCTTAAGCCCTTCGCTCATGCGCGTTAAAATAAATGCTCTTCTTAGCACAGCACTTCTACTGTGGCACTTCATCCGTGATCCAACGCTAGCGAAAATGATGCACTTATCTAGACAGATGAATAAAAGAGTCACTCCAGCTTTACAGTTGGACTGGTTATAACAACAATCAAGTGATTTGTATTTACCAAGGGCAACCTCCAGTTCTGAAAATGTGAAGTTTCTYGAATGACCACTAGGAGCAGTGGTGTTTCAGTCCTCATAGACCACCATGTTAAAATGGCCACCTTTACAACAGAAATAAACGTTAACAGCCCAGTACAAGAACTGGTTTCGGTCTCCATAGCCAGAGGTTACATTCATGACAACTGTACAGGGTGAATTTTCATGCAATACATAAGTTAAAATTATATTAAAAGTATGCATAATTAGGGGAGTGACAGCAGGTATCAAAGTGCTAGTTGTCTGCCGCAGGATGATGGAATTCAAAYGTAAAAAAACATTAGCATATAAATTAACATATTTTTGCCAAGCTAAAGCCAAGCTAGGTAGCTTGTGGTAAATTAAGTAAGTAGGCATGTTCCAACCAATAGCAGGGCTCCATTCGTTCCACCCATTTGGCCATTTATGGATTAACCGGGGTTTATGCCAGAGTCATTTCCTGCCAAGATGGTGATGACCAGAACTTCCAGAATACATATGTGTGACGCCACAGAGGGTTTGTCYGGGTCTTTTTGTAAATTCTATGGTATTTCCAGCAAACCGATTCGCCCTCTTTTCTCAACTTAGCTTCAACCGGAGCAGCTGAATTGTGGCGCGGCTCACCTGCAGCATCCGCTGGCTCTGAGGAAGCCGATCAGATCCGAGCCATTGTACGAGGCAACCGGAATCAGCTCGGTCGCAGTGGACAACATTCACAACTACACAGTGGTCTTCCTGGGCACCAGCAATGGACGGCTACGCAAGGTGAGTTTCATTCAACAGCATTGACCATATCATAACCCTGATACCTTGTTTTATTCTAAATCARCGTCATTTTTAAATATAGCTCAAAACATCTAAGCATCATCTAAAAGAACACTGTTCATTGAATAGCGACATATATTCCTTTATGCTATCCTAATGAAAAGGTGGAGGAATGGGAAATTTAGTATCAGTTCTGCATGGGATTTTTTTATGTCAAAAACTCTCAAGCCAATCTCAAGTATCTGTAAGCTTATGTATGTTGAAGAGGGCAGACAGTGCTTTCCTTTGAGTGTGTTACATTTTACTGTGATGCTGCACAAGACATTTAGCCATTGTTCATGTCTGACGAGGCGTTGGCTGGTGGGTTGGAATTGGCAGGTGACCAAAGAGGGATAAAACTGGGTGAAAAATGAAAGCGTATTTATAAGGGCATTAAGTGCAGTTACCAGGCTTTTCCATCCTGAGCAGATTAAAGTGTTTGATAGTTGTGGAGGAGTTACAATTGTGCGTGTGTGTTGGTTTTAGAAAGCACCTCAACCGAGGTAGATTTCTGGAGATCTGTGAAAGGTTTGTTTTGTATCTAATGTTATCTGAGCTCCATGAAGAGACAGTCATTGCTTATCAGATTTGGAGGAGTTCTCACTATTTCTCTTTGACCCCTATCTCATCCCCCCCCCCCTTCTCTCTCTCGCTGTCTCTGTCTCTCTCTCTCGTTCTCTATCACACATGCACGCACACGCACACACACACCTTTATGTCCCCATCATCTCAGGTTCTTGCCAGCAAAACACTCCGGTCTTGAAAGCATCTGCAGGCACCCTGCTTTCAGAGAAGGGAGAAAAATATTCCTTAATTAGGCGAAATTCCAGCACCGTGTCTCATTCCCATACGGAGTCACCTCTCAGAGCGAGCTTCAAAGTCGGGAAAGAAATGCAGTGGGCCGCTCTACGGCGTCGGAAAAATTCTATTAAACTGGAAGAGTCTATTGTTTCGCACGGGGCTTATATGCATCTTACGAGACAGGACCTGTTTGGCTGCAGGGCGTCCTGTTTTAGAAGTCCAAAAAAAAAAAAACCCTGGCTTTTTGTGTCCATGCCAGGATGCTAGCTGGCAGTAACCGCTTGCTTGGATTCTGTGCTGAGTCTGGAGTTAAGGTGTGTTTTTAAAAAAGAGAAGTGTACTTTGTAGTAAGTAGGACGTGACCAGGATTTACACTCGTTCAGGSCAATATTTTGGTTAAATGAATATTTGTGCGTGTGTCTGTGTGTGTGGAGGCCTTGTGGCTAGTTCTGTGGCTGCGCTAATGGTTTTAGTGACGTTTGTAATGTGATTTGGGATGGTGACTTGGAGATGTGTTAGTGCAGTCAGATTGAGTTACAGCTCAACCTCTGCTTATATGCCACTCTTAAAACCTGCTAATACAATAACACACACACACACACATACACGACTTCCTCTCCGTCTTTCTACCTCTCTCCTGTCTCCTAATTAGTAAAGCTGTCATACATAAGATAGACTCTAGCATCAAAAATGTTGCTAGCTTTTTTTATATATATATATTTGTTTTATGAACAAATGCGTGCAGACTTTCTCCAATACACCCTCGTTATCTTTTTTCCCCCTCAACTTCTTCTTCTCCATCTGTGCATTTATTCTTCTCTTTCCACCTTGGGTAAGAAAACAGCTCAAGGAGACTGGCAGAGTAGCTGACGTTCACACCTCCAAAATCTGGTGAAACTGGTGTTGTTGCCTAAAGCAAACTGTGACTGGTTGAGCACAAAGGTAGCATTTGGAAAGCACTGGATTGTAACAAAAAATAATATTAATGCAGAAACTGCACTAGCAATTTAAGCATCTGTTGACAGAAGAGGTGTGACATTATAAGCAGTTATATATAAGGAAGTGGGTGTTTTTTTTATGTAAAACATTGCGGAAAGCACCAAAGGTGGGAAGAATAAAGAGTGTGAGGCAGGTTCCAGTATAATGTAGCAACAAGTCYTGTACTTTATTCATTTGCTCATTTGTTTCCTTTACATTTTGGTGTGTACACTGGTAGAAATTTACATGAATGWTGACAGCACATGCTTGCCGATTCGCAGACACAGAAATGCAACGTTATTAGTGTTTCATCCTTTCACCTATCCATCCATCCACCCAACCAGCCATTCATTTATGGATTCCTCCATCCATCGATCCATTCAAGCATACAGTATGATATCTTTTTCTGTGTATCTACAGATGAACAATCCCATCCATTTATCAATCAATCTATCATCCATCCATCCATCCATCCATCCATGCATCCACCCATTTATCCATCCATGCATCTACCCAACAATTCACCCATCCAACAAAAATCCATTCATCCATTCATCCACCTATCCAGCAATCAGTCCGTCCATCCATCTAGCCATTCATCAACCATCCATCAATTTATCCATTTATTCAATTTTTTCACACACCATCCAGACATCCATCATGCATCCACCCACCCATCCTTYCATACATTCAGCCACCATCCATCTATCCATTCATCCATTTAGCCACCTAGCCTTTCATCTATGAATTCAGTCTCTTACAGTCACATCCATCAATTACAATAATCCTCCCATCATCCATACAATCATCCATACAATAATCCATCCACCCAGCCACCAATCTATTCATCCATGCATTCTTCTGTCCTTCCACCATTCGGCCTCTTACTCTACCCATTTCTCCATGCATGCATCCATTCATCCACCTAGCCATCCATCTACTACTGGAATGCTACCTTTGCATTCCGTCTCTTCCTTTTTACTGTTCCTTCAATGCGTTTATCCATTTCATATATGAACAACTCTTAGAGGTTTTCATCCATCCATCTACCCTTCCATTCATGAGCTCTTTCTCTTTTAGACAGCACATGTATGGAACATCCTGTGCATATTACTTTATGTACTTCAGTGGGTTTCCAGTCAGCCTTACCTCTGTCCTGTTTCTGTGTTTGTCTGTTTTCCAGTTCTCCTTTTTCCCTCAGCAAGTACCATCTAAACCAAAATAGACCCTTTGATTTGAATCACACACTCAAATGGACACACACAGACACAAACACACATGCACGCACGCACACACCCAGCCTGTTGCAGCTGAGTGCCTATGAAAGAAAGAGTTCTTTTGATGTGCTGGAAGCTAGACACCCTGACCCTGTAGCAGAGCAGGTGTTTGAGTGTGTGTGAGTGTGTATGTGCATGTTTTTGTATGTGTTTCTGTTTTATTTGTGTGTTTTGTGACTGCATGGATTTCCAGTGTCATAATTCACTGTGCTTCCTGTGCYCCCGCATCTGGACAGGCGTGGCTCTATGAATGTGGGCTTGCCCCTTTAACAGACAAAATTTGCATTTAGATTTACATATACGTTCAGATTTACATCTATTCGTTTAGTAGATGTATTTATCCAAAGTCACTAACAATTGAGTCAGGATACAAGTCCAAGCACATAGCTGGGTTCTTCCCTGCAGCGCCATTTAATCCTTCCTCTTAAAGTGTGGATTAAACCGTTGAAATGAGTTAATCAATTCTCAGGCTGCAATCTTATCTCAGTTAATTTTTTTTATTGGCTGCTCTTAAATAAGTAACATGCTTGAAATGTATTAGTAAATATACAAAATATGGCTGCTAGCATTTAAACTAATGGGCATGAAGACATTTAGGGCAATATAGTCTATTACAGCTACTGTAGTCAGTTATATTTCTAATTAACAGTTTGCTTTTACGCTATAATTTGGCTCAGAAGAATGTACATTCTTGAACTTATRAGGGGCGTTCAAGTCATACCAGAACTTTTGATTATGCAGAATAACAGAAACCAGTTGTGAGAGTAAAAACTACCTTCATTTCTCCATATAATCCCCTGTTTCACTAATGCACTTGTCCCATGAGGCAGAAAAGGTAGAAAGTTTTTTCAGTACAGCCGAGCCATAATCATCAGATTGCTTGCTTCAAGTCTGAAATGCTGGCCTCCCAGGAACTCCTTCAATGGCCCAAACATGTGGAAATCATTTGGAGTGAGGTCAGGACTGTATGGGGGATGTGGCAATAACTCTCAACCAAGGTCAATAATTGGTTTTCGTAAATTATTGTGTGTACACTTCCCATAGACGGATGTGTCTCTTCTGCAAGTTGTACATTGATTTTCAAGGATCTGGCGTTCCACTACCTGAATGTCTACAGGAACGATTGTAATGGCCATGTCACCTTGGCAGGATCGTCATTCACGAACATAGAGCCTTTTTAAAACATTTGCACCATTCAAATCAGTGTTGAGCTTCCATTCACAAGTCCTGGTTTGACTTGAACGCCCCTTCTTCCACTTACGATTCTGTAAAAATTGGATGACACAACTTCCTAAAGTAAATGTTATGGAAACTAAAATAACCTATAATGGATGATTCATGATGAAGCAGGATCACACACTCGAAACATGCTTCGATGTATTTAAACATCTAAATTTTAAGGTAAAATGTAGTTTAGTGAAAAGGAGGTATTTTGTTTATTAGCGTTTATTTAATGACATTTGCCTACAACGTAATTGATTGGGAAGGACACATTAACTTTGTTTAAAATGTCTTTACATTTACATTTTACATGCATACTGGTAAACAGAATATTAATGGGACACAAACTGACACACTCAGCTAAGTAGATGGCGGTTAATGAGAGTCATTGGTAGAATGGTAGTCTTAAGATTAAAATTAAAACATTCTGTATCCTCAGTTAATTAGAAATACCTGTGTATTTGTTCGTTTATGCAGTTATCCAATCGGCCAATGATGTGTTAACAGAAGTCTGCATTAGTCTAAACAGAATGTATAAGATGAGAAAGAAGATTCATTTAATGTTTGCATGAAGCAGAATGGGTGGACATGTGACCCTGGTACAGTATGATTCACAGTTCTTCCAGTGAGAAACAGATCTGCTAGTGGAAAAGCCTTCGTGATGAGTGACGTCAGAGGAGAATAGCCAGACTGGTGAGTCTGGATAAAAGGAAGGCCATGAAGGTAGCTGGAATTCGAACTTTTTATAACCATGCATTATAACCAGAATGCATGACTACACCACAAGGCGCGTTCCTTTTAGACAAGAATTAGACCAGATTTTGCAGTATGTTATAATGTAGAATAATGTATTAGTTCAAACCACATGGACAGAGTGAAGGCTTCAGTAGACCGCACTCCATATAAATTTGCTCGTACTGTGAGTGCATGTGAATGGTTTGTAATGAGCACATGGTTGTTGAGTAAAGAGAAGTTGCGGCTGCGTAGATAGGTTTTTGTCTTAGTGACTGGAAAGTCTTGAGGTCTTCCAGAAAGATGGCTTTAACCCTAACCTTTAAAATCGGAGCTAGACGGTTAGATGCCTCCGTGCTTCATTTGTATTCAATTTTGGGTAAAACTTCCTAATAAAWGAATCAGCGTCGTGGCTAAGAGGCAAGGTTTGTTGTCAAGTTTCATCATTTGGTCTTGGTTGAAGCAAGTTTTGGTGGGAAATGTCCAGAGCGAGCAGACGTCCATGCGTCTCTCTGTAATTCAAACATGGCTTTTGTTTTCCAGCACACACGTTCGACTGAGCTCTAGCAGCTTTCACACTGTGTTTTATGCCCTGCGGTTATGTTTTCACTCTGTTTTTTCCCATGCAGCTTTTTGTGTGGTATAATAGTAAAGTGGTAAGGGATTGTARACCACATGTCACAGGCTCAGTCTTAGTCATTTGTGTCTTTCCAAGCGATTTTTTATGGGGAAATTGTGAAATAGACCTGTGGAAAGCAGCTGTAGTCACAATTATATGTTTCGCATTGCTTCCATCATTTTTTCCATAAACCTTAATGATGGGGAATAGATTTTATTTATGTACCCACTGTACCATTTTTTTTATATTTAACTAGATATTGCATTCATTAACCCACATTCATATAAACATTTACGCAGGGTCTTCTGTGGATTGGACCTGATTGTCTGGCGCTTATTTCCATGGGTTCTTGATCGGAGTGGGATCTGGGGAGTTTGGAGGCCGGGTCGGCAGCCTTGGGCTCTTTGCTGCCAGGCCATGTATGTGTCAGGCTGTGGTGCACTGGGTGTTCTGGTAGCTTTGTTTCATGGCCAACACTTTTTTTCATCAATTTGTGCTACATTGGCTTTTCTGTGGGATCGGACTGGACATAAATGAGCCTCGGGTGCCCATTAATCTGTCACCAGTTTACTAGTATATAATTGATCATCAATAATAATGTGTTAATGTTATGTGCAGTTAATGTTCTGGCTGATCGTTGTGTGTGTGTGTGTGTGTGTGTGTGGGGGGATATGGAAAAAAAAATGTCATCTTTGTTTAATTCTGTAGTTATCACAGGTTTTGGATCTATTTCAAATTCACATCAATTTGCATTTCAGTAAGTAATCAACAGTTAGCTTCACATCTCGTTAGTCCCAGAACAACAATTAACACCTTTAGTCTACTGAGCCATTTTACATGTTGGTGCCGCTTGCATTCGTGGATCTCAATAGCCACCTTTTTAAATGTGCCAGGCCAGTCTATATATATATATATATTTTACTAATCACTATTGCACAGGTTCACAGCAATTACTATGATGACCATGTATAAAAACCGCTGTAGAGCGTGTGTGCAAAGTTATTCCAAAATCTTTATGAGTGTGATTTGGTCCGAATTTTGACAAACTCTCATACTGCTCCGTAATGATGCTATAAACATCATTTAACCCAAGTGTAACTACTGATTGTGATGCCATTTGGAGTACATTGGAGCTGGTAATGAACTGATAATAGGTTTAACGTAATTGTAAAGAACCTTTTAAAAAATCAGCTCAGACCCCCCCAAAAAATGGATAAAGTTTTCGCTGCACATCCAGCCAGTGCTGGTTACAATTTGAGAAATAAGGAAGGGAACATACAAAAAACATACCAAAAACATTTCTCGAACACGTATCATGAAGCTAAGTCCAATTCTTCCTACCTAAATCAGCAACATGTGGAGGAGTGCGATTCTGACCTTCACCTGGCTATTGTGTATTTTTCAATACATTATTCCTTTTTCTTAGAAACCAGTGTGCTCACATTTTGCGTCCCTCAAAACAGGAAGTGGAAATAATCGCGTTATTTCWTCTCCGCATTTACAAATCTACTGATTTCTATAATGAGCTCAGTTGCCTGAGTCGCTTGGCTCAAACTCAGAAAGATTATTCAAGCATGATTGAACTGAGATTTGATTAGAAAGCTTTGTGGGACAGAAAAACCAATATAGAAAAGTCTTGTTGCTGGTGAATAGAAAGTTAATGCAAGATTAGGACTGCCCATTTTATTTTTTAAGAAATTCGGAAATTGTAGATAAGATATTAGATGGGCGAAATGATCAATTATTCTTATGTCAATCACAGATTTAATTTCTTAAGCAATTCTAAACACAGTTACAAGCCATTTGCTGATACATTAAGATACATTAAGTAAACTATGGTTTGGACACACCAGAACAATACTTGATTTTTTTTTTTTTTACTATGAAACTATGGAATTAGAAAGTGTGTCCAATCCTAACTGGTAGCGTAATTCACTGTGTATTCATTAAACAAGCAATCATTAACAAAGGTGATGTTGTCTCTCCTGAACAGCTGTCCCTTCTGCGCAACCTTTCAGTGGCCAATCAGTGGTCGCTACGGCTTCCAGCTGGAGAACCGGTGCATCATGTTATGACCTTTGACACCAATGACAGGAACTACTTATACCTCATGACGAGTCACCATGTGAGTATAAAGATTAACATCTGCAGCTTTAACTCGTATCATATCAACCAAAAACTGCTTCCTTCTAAAGCAATGTCGCTTTAATGTCCTATTACACACTATTCTCATTGTGCTCTTTTAATCTCGACCTTAATGTAGAACTTGAGAGACAAATATACAGCATTAGTTTTATTCTTTTTTATTTATTCTATCAATTCAAAGCAATCAATGTCCAGAGAGACAGGGACACGCAACGAGAAGGACAGATATTCTGAGGGTCGAGAGAGTGAGAGGGACAGAAAGTGAGAGACACAAAGAGTCAGGGAGCAACATAAATAGAGACAGGTAGACAGACAGAGACAGTGAGAGACATAAAAGTGAGTGGGACAGACAGAAATCTACRCAACCAGATAAAAAACATAGAGACACAGAGGTGACTTAAATAGAGTGTCATGTTGATAGATAGTCAAAAGACAGTGAGGAAAAGAGCGAGAGACAGGGACACATTGCGATAGAAGAGAGGAAGATGGAGACTGAAAAAGACAGGCAGAGAGGGAGAGACAGACATGTCAAGAGAGAGATGAAGCGAGACAGGCAGAGAGAGGGAGACATAGAGAGACAGGCAGAGAGAGAAACAGCCAGGTCGAGAGAGTGATAGAAGGAGACGGAAACAGAGAGAGAGAGAGCGAGAGAGAGAGACGGAGGCAGGGTCAGAGACAGACCAGTCGAGAGGGAGAGAGTTAGAGGGAGGAAATGCACATACACATTAAACACTGAAAATATCAGATTATGTTTATCAATCGTCTCTGCTGATTACATTATTCTCATCAATTATGTCCCGAAATACGATTACATTATCAATTACACTACTTTACTAAGATTATGCACAGATGAATCACGGCGTAACTTTATTTCCCTTTTACGAGATATTATTTAAGACTCGCTGAAGAATCACTGATCCAGTTGCCTGTCTGTTTGCACTGCGCCTCCTTTTGTCCCGGGTTTCAAACACATTTCTTTTTATAGCGGCTTTGTGTGCGATGTGGAACGTAAAGCAGAGGTCGTTAGGCATGTCAAATCCTAGCACAGATTTTATTGTGAGGTGTGAAATTGCATGTGAGCACGTAGTCGTGTGAAAGATCAACGTGTGAGCCCCGAGGCACATGAACGGCAGCCGTACCAAAAACGGAGATATGACCTGACAAGCTGCCTGAGCATATGCCGTGTGTGTGTTTAAGTCGTATACGTTGTGTGTTTAAGTCATGTGTGTGTCTGTGTACTTGCTGTCGGCCCGATGCTAACAGTGTTATTAGAATTAATGCTGTCAGTGCAAGGCCAGTCAGAGGTTTTGAACACATGACACAGACATGGCAGCACTAAATAAAAATATTACACTAATGTTCCAACAAAGAGGGATTATTACCCGGCTTACTGCTTCTACTCCAAAGCAGAGGTTTAACAGATATCATAATGTGATGTTATTCTTTCCAAGGATTTTCTATAGGGGTAAAGTCCCTTTTAGTGCTTTTTATGCAAATCTGCATTCCTATAAATCACCCTTTGTCTAGTTAAATAAAGTATGTGCACATTTGCATGGTTGTGTGGGTGTGTATATATACAGAATAAAAAAATGTTGATTTTGTTGTAACACAATTTTACAAATGAGTTTACTGCAACACAATAAATAAAGTCCTCTCATATACTACTACTATTAATAATTCATTAATTTATAATAATAATAATAATAATAATAA
>QMIH01000398.1:222431-234881 GCA_003987875.1 Clarias batrachus | reverse complement strand
CACACACACACACACTCCCTCTCCCTTCCTCTCTCTCTCTCTCTCTCTCTCTCTCTCTCATGTGTAAAGGAATCTCCTCTGACTCCCCAGGTTCCCATCTGACCTCTAATAGAGAACAATTCAGTCTTCCGTCATTCCTGACCTCTGCAGTGTGTGTGTTTTATTCCTGTGTAAGGTGTTGAGTAGTGGGCGTGTCTGATCTACCAAAATTAATTTGACCCCCATGGTAACTGTGCACATGTGTGTGTGTGTGTGTGTGTGTGTGTGTGTGTGTGTGTGTGTGTGTGTGTGTGTGTGTGTGTGTTTCTAACGTCACCTAGGTGTACAAGCTGCCTGAACACGAAGTGGAAATGTTACTGGGACCACAAGCACAACATGTGCATTTCCGATGCACATGGAAGTGCCGTCTTTGAGGTCAGTGCCATCAATCACGTTATCCACCAAATACACAGCCTGCCGAGATCAAATCAACCAATCTGTTCAGTTCAGTTTATTTCAATTTTAATTCCATTGGTTTTGGTTTAACTTGATTTGAATCAATCTGCTGTCATTCTATTTGATTCAATTCAGGTATATTCTATTCTATTCTATTCAGTAAGAACTTTTAAGAGTCAGTCAAGGACAAGGCACAATGCTTTTTTTTATAGTACTCATAAAACACCAACACACTCATCCCTCCTGTGGCTTACAAACCTGCTTAATGCGATGATATTCCGCTTTTAACAGCCATTTGACCGTTTGAATGGCGTCCAMATACATTCTCAGTCTTCTCTGGGACACTGGAGTTTCATGGGCCCACTGGAGCATGTTACCAAACGGATGCACCGTGAAGCCGTTTAACTCGTGCTAATGACGTCCGAGCTCGGTTCAGAAGCACAGGGTATCTAGGACGTGGAAATTGTTTACTRGYCCCATTTACCATYATTTTCATAAAATGGATTAACTCAGGAGTTAAGTCTGAGTTCCTGCACTTAACCAAGGCTATGCCTAAGTATATGTTCAGAAATACTTTSACCTGAGCACTGGAAAGGAAACAGTTTGCTGCAAAATTGTTATAGATTACTGTCAGAATGGGGACACAAATAGCCAATTTGACGTCCACTCGGAAACTCTGCCATGCAACTAGGAAAAAATAAAATGCCCTAAGTGTACAATTCCTATTTGGAAACATGGGACAGTGTCCGCACTTTCCAATCAACATACAGATTGTTTGAGGAGGTAAACATACCAGGGATGGGAATCACCAAGGACCACCCAATTCGATTTGTTGGCAGGATGGTGGCTTAGTGTTTATCACTGTCGCCTCGATCTTACAGGCTCTGGGTTCCGTTCCTGTTTGCATGGAGTTTGCATGTTCTTTCCGTACGCCGGGTACTCCGTCTCCCGTGTACAATGACCTCCAGATTAGGTTAATTGGCATTCCCAAATTGCTTGTAGCGCGTAAACACGAGTGTGAATGTCTCCCAGTGAATGTTGGTGGTTCTTCCAAAAGTGGTTAAAGGGAATAAATACAATGGTGCCCATCACTGGCCTTTACAGTTCCTAGTTGGACTACAAACGTTCTTAGATGGATGGATGGATGGATAGATTGATTTGTACTACGATTCTGTACGACGATCACAGTATTATAAATATCCAAATTCGATATTAAGTATTTCCCCTGATTTTGTTACAATTCTAAACAAACTTATAGCAAATGAATTATAGAGGAACAGCAACATTTGACCACCTCAAAGGCAAAAGAAAAAACAATAATAAAATAATAAAATCTTAGCGTCAGTGTGGTGATCCAGTGTGTGAAATGCTACACAAATGAATCACTATATATAACTGAATTGATTTTTCTCCCACTTAAATTCGAAATTAAAAAGAAATCAAAGCGCTTCACGTTCTTGTTTAGTCGAATAGAGAAGGAGTGACCATGTCAGAAATAGCAGACTGGGCAAAAAAATTGGTTGGAAGAATGGAATGCATAAAAAGAGAAAAAACATGGTTGTGTGGCTACGGGCCAGCTTACCAGGCATGAAGGTTATAAAAGCCAGGAGCATGTCTAAATAAAAACAGAGAGAGACCATGTGCTCCATGGCATATCGAATCCAGCTTCTCAAATAAGCAGTGGCAAAGGAACAAAGGCGGAAAAACCGCCAGAGATACGAAGCATCAATTAGCAGTTTCAGATATASAGAATGAGAGAAGGAGAGTGAGAGCAGGAGGAGGAGGAGGAGGAGTGTAAAGGCATGTGTCTGATTCCCAGACCTAAAAAACTTATGACCTCATTCTAGCCACAGCCACGTTGCCCAAAACACACAGTTGTCCTTAGTGCCCACACGGACACCTTAAAAGCAACCCAGCGTCTTTTGTGCCACCGTTGTCGTCTAGATTTCCCGAGGAAACGGTCATTTGATGGGCATATACAGTAGACATGGGCAGACAATGTGTGGGCAGATGTGGCAGATGCCTGAAGATGTCTTATGTCACTTTCTTTCCTTGGGTTCCATTGTTTACCCAGCGCTTTGTTCCATTCTTCGGATAAGGATGTTTTTACAATGATCTATACCTTTTCCTTTTTGGCCGTTCACCTCCACTCCATATACACGGCCAAACAGGAAAGTGGGTGTATTTGTGGCAGAGGAAATACGGATGTCTATTGTTTTTCTCTAACTCKTAGTTCCTGTGTCTTCCTGTTACCCAGAACGCTGAAAACTGTCCCAGGATCACGACTAAGGAAATCCCCCCATGGCCCACAGGGATGACTCAAGATATCACGCTTCACCTCAACAATGTGGACAAGGTAGTGCCCCCGGTGGTGATTTAACTATTGATGTGCTGTGTACAACACGTGGATATATCGGCCTCAGCTTCATTATCTGTTTTATTTCAATGCGCTTGTTCAGGACAGGGAACATAAAGCTTTACCGAATAACGTGACAAGCCGAAGAGAGAAATGAAAGAGTTTTCGCATTTCCGCTGCTTATCAGAGCGATTTTCTATCAGTGTTATTTCTGTCCTCAACCAAGTATAGAATATGTGAATTTAATGCTCACTTGCAGTCGAACCGGCGGCTCTCACACCAGCCTCGGGAGCCATTTACAGATGATCAGACGCGCAGCGAGGTGATGATGATGATGATAATGTGCGAGTGTGCAATTTAATCATGGAGTATTTCAGTGCTAAGCATCAGGTCACATCCTGATATATATCTCACGAAAATGTACGATGTGTGAAACGAGACAAGACAAGACCCGAATTCTCCTTCACTTTACATTGCTGTCAACACAACAGAATTTCGATCAGTTCCGTGTTTGAAGTGTACTCATAAAACTCAGGCCACTTCTTATAAATCAGACATCCTGTTTATAAAATGGGACTGCGATACCTACATTCTGCGAAATCACACACACACACACATGCGGTCACAGGGTCGATAGCACTGTAAATGATTTGCTCTGGCTGTCGCTACTTTAAGAGTCGAGTATAAGCATTATGAGCTATGATATATAAGACCCACGGAAATCCAACCTAAAACCACAGACTGGAATAGCATTTCCTTGTCAAACCGCTTCATCCTCATGCTAATATCTGCAGTCTGGGTCGCACACACATCTCGGGGTTTTGGGTAAAATAAGCCATGTGAGTGTGGTTTGAAGTGGAATTCTGCATCATAACCAAAATCGCCGTGTCATTTAATGATCACTTTAGCCGAGCTACCGCATTCCCATTCTTTGGGATTTGAAAAACACATGCTTCTTGAAGTCATTCGGATTGTTTTTTTTTTTTTCTGCAGTTGATGTTAAATGTTCTACTTTTTCCATAGCAGTCTAATTAGATTAACACCATTTAATCAGTCTTAAATGATGCTGTACATTGTGTATTAGCTCAGAGGTTAAAGCTGATCATGATGTTGGCGGTTCAAACCCCACCTTCTCGATCCTGTCTGCTCCAGGGGTGCTGTATCACGGCTGACCCCGTGCTCTGACCTCGGCCTTGCACCTCCAGGGTCGATGGCTCGAGTCCCGCCTCGTGTCTATGGAGTGTAGATGTTCTCCCTGTGTTTGCCAGGTTTCTTCCCACAGTCCAATGACATGCTGGATAGGCTAATTGGCGTTCCCAAGTTGCCTGTAGTGTGTGAGTGATTGGACCCCGTGTACTGTAGGTTATACCCTGCCCAGTGACCCAGGTCCCCTGCACTAGACTCCAGTATAAGGTTAAGCGTTATAGACAATGAGCGAGTGTTCCATCTGCACAAATTAGATTGGATTTGACTCTGAGCAGAACATATTGTCATAAAGCAGCTTTACAATCCAGATGTAGATCTAGATCCCACTAATGAGTTAACCAAGTGACAGCGTCAAAGAAACCCTCACTGCTGAAGAAAACCAGACTCAAAATGGGAGCCATGGGATTAGAAATCACGCAGGTATAGAGGAGTAAAGACAAGTGTGATGAGAGGATAGTGAGTTTGAGTATACATCCCGTCATTAGGAGTCTTGGGATTAGTACRAGAACATCTTGATGATTAATATCCAGGTGAGATTATCCAAAGAAAAAAGGATAGGGAGGACAGAAASTGTTTTAGGAAGTGTAGGACCATCTGTAGCAGACCAAAATGAGTCATATGTGTGTTCGCAGTATGAAATCTGACTCATCTGGCAGAATCTGGGCCTTTTCAAATATCCAAAGTGTAGTGTTTTGGCCAAATTTGAAAGCAGCRCCATGTGAGTTCCTCTCATTAGCTATACCTACACGTACAATATTTCTCCGATCTGATTAAAATCATTCCGATTMGCTCTTTACCTGGATGCTAAATTCATATGATATGTCTAAGGCATTTAATSMAATCTTTTGACATTTGGAAAGAAGAATTATTTGAATCCAGTTTTGCGGTTAGTGTAGGTTTCCTACCTTCGGCGTTATGATTGGTTATAAGACTTCATTCTCATCTATGATTTGGTTAACTACTTTACTATGAGTGAAATGATGAGCCAATCAGAGCCCYATTCCTCAACCAGAGACCCAGGGAATAGCATTAAGAACAGTAGATCCCAGGTTCAAATCCCACGACTGGCACGTTGTTCCAGTTGGGCCCTTGTGCAAGGCCTTTAACCCTCAACTGCTCATATACATATAATGAARTACAAAAAATGTAGGTTGTCTGGAAGATGTAGGTTTTTCGCTCAGTCATGGGCCCAAATATAACTCTATACAGCGCCATTCAAATTTTGTTTCGCATTATGCTGGTTAAAATTTCYAATTAATATGTTAGTCATGGATCAGCCGTGGTCACCAGCTGTCAGGGTTTAATTCCAAAGTKACAGTGGACACTCTGCGCCTTTTGTGCCTGTCCACTGAATGCAACAGATAAGCATAGCTCCACATGTAGAGTCTTGTTTAAAAAAAAAAAAAGTGTCTGACTCGATACATGCAACGTGATTCCAATAAAACAGTCTTAAAACACATCATGACTCTACCACTCTAGACTAACCTCCGATAAGCATGTCTTTCTGCATCCATAATCCCTTCCATGTCTCTCTGTGGAGGTCTTGGCCTGTGCTGAATTCATAAGTAGGCTTATGGTTTCCAGATGGATTCCTGCACTGGAATGAATTACTTTTCCCATGTCTCAGAGGACAGAATGTAAATGCCCGAGCGAAAGTTGTTTCACCGTGACTTTTGATCCTAATGTTTGTGTATATATAGAATCCACGCAGAATTAGCTGTAGAGGAAGCCTAAAGCATTTAATCGAGTGGACTACGGGACAGACCGGAATATGAGCAGATTAGGAAGGAAGGATCCAAAAGATGAAGAGTGAATAATCATCCGTCCAGGAAAGGCAGAAGTGGCATGGTTCGCAGGAAGCTTTGAAGAGACACAATGATATAGGAGCTAATAGAGGAGACCGGCAGGAGGATTCAATTAGAAGCAGAGACGACACGATTGTGTTTGTTGCCTTGGGAAATTCGAAATGAACGGTCTGGTTGTCGTTTAGCGGCGAGCGATMTGACAAGATGCTATCTTGATCAGGCGAAATTGCGTCATGATGCTTCGTGTTTTCTGAAGGTACCATCTCAGTTTGTCCCAACGAGTTGTGATAGGAAMATTTAATTGAGCTGGATACGGAACGAACCAGCAGATCGGGAAGGAGGACGTAATTGGGAAAAGTATCATTCCGGKAAACATCTTGTTCTCTGTCCCGTCATGTGTTYGAGTTGATTTGTTGCTTCAGGGAACCGTGTCCTCGTTTAACATCGCCGTGGTTTGCACAACGACGTGCTGTCATTACACCGAGAACTGATCCTACAATCCCGTTTTCTCACAGTACCACGTGGATCATATGTATTTATAGAACATTGACTAACTGCACGATGATTCACCAGCAAACTATTCGGACCAGTATTAGAGAAAAAAGTCACAAAGCAGTAGTGTTGCACTGGGGATTGAAGTGGAGCACAGTACAATAAATGTATTTGATGGTAATGTTGTGGAACAACATAAAAAAAATAACATCCTGTTATGACATGTTGTACTGTAGCAACTGTAAACAGACATCCCCTCTGAGCTGTTGCTATAGAAACGATCGTGCGTTATCATGCATCAATATATTTACCTTGTATTATAGAAAAACAATCAAGAACTTCTGACCAATCGGATTACAGGATTCAGTGACACTGGAGATACAGTCAGTGTGAAACATTGGTATCTATATTTACAGTAGTTATCATACAGTCATAAGTCATATCATATTTATTTGTAAATTAACTGAAATATGGATGTTAGTGTGTTGCTCAGTTAAAGTTAACTTAAAGTTAAAGTTAACTTCTATGTTGTTAGGCAGACAAACTGTTCCTGGTTCCGTAAATACGGAACCGCGCAGGGACACATCTTTTTTTTTTTCTTTTTTTTTTTCTTCAAGTTAATTCATTTGTTTCACTAAATCGTTTYCATGTTTTGATTAAATCGTGCACAAGGGATACAATTTGTTCCAACATTTTGGTAATTCATGCACACAAGATTCACAAATTCACATTTTACACAGTATGAAATGCTTATATGATTACCGTGACCTATAATAGATACAATGGACGAAAAATCACTAGAGAATACAATTAAACTAAGTATAGAATATAAAAAGTATCAAATAAATTAGGATGGAATATACAGATGTACAAATCTACAAAAGTCTAGAAAATAAAATAGAATTAAAAACTTTTTGCTTAAATCATGCACATGAGAAACACATTGTTCCTACAGTATGGATCGGTTTATTCATGCGTATAGGATACAATTTGTTCCTACTTTTTAATTACAGAAGATGCAATTAGTTTCAAACTTTTAGTTAATTTGTGCACACAAGATACAGTTCGTTTCAACATTCCAGTTCATTTGTGCTTATGAGAAAAAATACGTTCATATGTTTTTGGTTAATTTATGTTCAAAGGATACAACTTGTTCCGATTTTTTGCTCAGTTCATAAACACGAGATGCAATTTGTTCCAACGCTTAATTTCCTAGCACGATATTTCATTTGTTCTCAGGATGTGTGAAATTTCGTGCACCCCAGCTACAAGTCGCTTTTGTTAATGAATGTATATGAGATCCTATTCCATTCCAAGTTTTGCTGGATTCGTGGACACAGGATGCAACTTGTTTTGGTTAATCCATGGATGTGAGATCCGGTTCATTTCGACGTTAATTTGTTGCATACGCATTAGTGCATATGCAAGATTTTGTAAAAGTAGTGATCAAACTAAAAAAAAAAGAGAAAAAAAAAGAATATGATGTGACCACTCCAGGGATTTGTAGATAAAGTCCTTGCTGTTGCTTGAAAACTTTGCTAAACCCTAAAACTGATGTGTTTAAGGTACATGATTTTTAGATCTTTAAACCAATGTGGGCGGGGCTTGGTGTTTAATTAAGTAATTATGTATGGCAATTAAGTACATGATATTGTATTCTTGTTCTTTGGGTTATGTTCAGTGTATAGTAATTTGTGTGTGTGTGTGTGTGTGTGTGTGTGTGTGTGTGTGTGAGAGCAGGGCACTGACTTGAACTGTGATTTCGGGAACGGGCAATTATACCAGGCAAACTGGCTGAGCGGATCATCAGCAGTGAAGTGCGAAGTGACAGTAAGTCCAGCCAATCCAATCATGTCACTGATAGCATCACTATATATGGCAGGAAATTAAATGAACCAATCAGAGATCAGCTTGTATCATGAAGCGAATTTTACTGAGTGATCAATTTTATTTTATTCTCATGTAGCTGAGCACCTCGAGACGGAGCGAGACTTTCCAACTCGACCTGCGCCGGAAAGGACAAGATAAATACATAGACAGTCCTGAGCCAATTAAAGGTGATTGCGCGCACACACACACACACACACACACACACACAGAAGAGAAGAGAACAACATAAATACAGCATTGAACAGCATGTGGGAGCCGAGACTATGAAGCATACACACAAACCCAGAGGCTGTCTACTTGCTTATGAATCATCAGCGAGCACACACACACACACACACACAGACACACACACACACACACATCTGGCTGCTCTCGCACAGATTTGGTCTATCTCTACAACTTTTCTTTGTCTCTCTCAACCTCTCTCTCTCTCTTCCTCTCTCTCTCCTGCATTGTCACGCTCTTTCTCAGCCCTTCTCCACCTCGCTCTCTGTCTTTGTCTGCTCCAAGAAAAGGATAAATTGCTCTTGTCATTTTTTTCCCCCCGCTTTTTTTTTTTTGGGACGTTTTGTGTGAAAATGCAAATAGCTTTGTATATGCCAGCAAAAGAGCACTCACGCTTCTAATTCCGCCGTTTCCGATGCTAATGAATTCAAAGACATGGATATGAGACCCGGACCACTGTCACTCTTCCACAGCCTTTCTTCTTTTTTCATTTCCTCTTTGGTTTTTGGCCAGCGCCAGACCCAATGAAGGCGGCACACACAAACGGCTGATGTGTCGGATGGACGCAAACGAATAGAGGACAAAAAAAGAAAGAAAAAAAAGAAGGATGAATACTACACCTGAATATGTTTGGCGTATGAGAAAGTAGAGAATAATCACAAAGAAAGAAAGAAAGAAAGAAAGAAGTAACTCGTGGCACTAGCAAGGTCATTGGACAGATGGACTAATTTTGGGGAAACCCCCTACCTTTCCCCCCTCTCTCCCTCCATCTGTCTTTCCAAACCTGACTCATTCACACTCTCTCTCCTTATCTCCCCTTATCCCTCTCGCCCTCCCTCTCCCCCCCGTCCCCTTTCAGTGGAGGTGTACAGCTGCAGTGGGGGGGACAGCGACTGCTCTCAGTGTTGGGGGAGAGAACAGCAGGGTCACCTGTGCGCCTGGTGTGATAACAGCTGTCGTCCTAGAGACCAGTGCCAGCCAATGAAAGCCCAGTGTCCTGACCCCACCATCCAGAAGGTAAGCCAGGCCTCCTATAGGACACACACACAAACACATGCACACACAGTTTCAGATGTTTTACACATCGCCTTTGTTGCTGCATCTTTGCCTGAACCCATGCTAGTATAGTCTAACTGAATTTTTTTGGTCAGCAGGTGTTTGAAATGAAATCAACAGGAAATGGAAAAATGTTGTGTGTATAAGTATTCAACCCCCCCAGGTCCAGGAGGCTTCAAATCAAAGCTCTTAACAGGATGTAGTGCTCTCAAAAACAACAACAACAACAACAACAAAACTGGTTTAAACTGTCTGGTTTTGGCTATGTTCACATTAATAGCCACACAGTTCAATTCTGATTCTTTGGTCACATAACGGTTCACATCCATAATTACAAGTGACTTTTATACGATTCTAAGGTCCTCAGAAAGGCATGCATGCACACATCGATACGTCTTTGCTCATGTCCTCTGGGTTAAAACACGTCATATTTGTGTGACTGCTCATTCATCTCAAACAATGGCTGCTATTTTAGCACAAAACTATGCTCGGGATTTTGCTCTGCAGGATGACAAGCAGTCAGTCGGCTGTATTTGTCGAGGTAAAGAAGAAGAAAGAAAGAAAGACAGACACCTCGCTTTAGCGGTTTAAACAGCGAATGCTAGCGCTGTTGTGAAATCTGTCAGGCTTGCACAGAGGCAAAATGTGGCACGGATTCCAATCGGACCATGTTTATTCACTGTGTATCAGATCTGATCTAGACCCACAATACAAAAGTCACTTAGATCCAGTCTGAAAAACATCAGGTCTGGGTCACAGTAGGGCAAAAAAAGAAAACATCAGAATTGAGTCACTTCTGGCTGGTGATGTGAACGTAGCCTTTGAAGGAACTGAAGGAAATAAAGAGCAAGGAGCATTCAAGGTAATAGAATGGTATACTGTATGTAAAGAATAGATACAGTAGTGTCAAATTAGGTATAAGACTATGGACTTGGAGAGCATGGCTAGAGATTGAACTACATCCGACCTGGCGGCACGGTGGTGTAGTGGTTAGCACTGTCGCATTGCACCTCCAGGGTCCCCGTGGTGGTTAGTGGGTTTCCTCCGGGTTCTTCGGTTTCCTCCCGCGTTCCAAAGACATGTAGATTAGGTTAATTGGTATTCCCAAATTGCCCGTAGTCTGTGAATGACTGTGTGTGTGCCCTGTGATGGATTGGCACCCTATCCAGGGATTGGCACCTTGTGCACCGAGTCTCCTGGTATAGGCTCCTGGCCCACCATAACCCTGAATACAGGATAAAGCGGTATAGAGAGTGAGTGAGAGCAGTGAGTGAGATTCCGACCTCCAAMCGTGGAGGTCTGAGGCGACAGTGCTGTCCACAAAGCCATTATGCAACCTCAACAACTACCATATGAAAGAGATACTTAAGRCTGAGATACTGTATTTGGGTATTAAGTTTCAAAGTCCTGTTTGTGGTGCAAACCTAATACAGTGAAACATAGCGGTAGCAGGATCATGCTCTGAGATGCTTTTCATCCTGAGAACCTGGGCTTTTTTAAACAAACCAAAAAAAAAAACTTGAAAGAACTTTCAGCTTTCAGCAGGGCAATGGYCACAAGCACAATTAAAATGCAGCACAGAAGGTGAATGTCCTACAGTGGCCAAGTCATAGTCCGGATAATCCCACCAAGGATCTGTGKCACTGTGTAAAAAAATAGCAGGTGTGAAAAGCACATTCAAATAACCAGAATAACCTGGAGCAAATCTGTCAGGAAGAATGGGTGTAAATCACTCCTGAACAGTGTGCAGAGCTAGTAGGAACTTACCCAAACAGACATTAAGCTGTTATTGTTTAGTCCTAGGTGTCACAAGTGTAATCCAATACTGGCCCGAGTACTTTTCGGGGGAGGGGGTGAATACTTTTGTTGCACGGTGTATATACAAGTCCACTCAGGCAAGTAACTAAATATTGTTATGAAGCCTACAGGTCTGCAAATATCAACCCCCCGCGCACACACACACACACGCACACGCGCACACACACGCGCACACACACACACACACACAGACAAATACACAAATACAAAAGTCCACAAAGTCCTGCTACACACTTGTGAACGCACACACACACACACACACACACACACACACACACATACACACACACACACACACACAGACAAATGCACAAATACAAAAGTCCTGTTCACAGTAAACACAATGCAAATAAATGTCAGGAAAGTGTCTGGCGTTTTCACACACTCGCACAGTCATTTACACCTAGGGAATCTCTACACAAACCCCGGAGCAGAGACACTGCAGCACTCTGCAAATAGAAACTCATGAGCTGAATTCTGACACTAAAACATCACGCTTAACTTTCCTAAAAGAATTTGCCGCACAAAGGGCTTGGTAGAGAGAGCATCACATTGAACACTCTCTCTCTCTCTCTCTCTCTCTCCTTCTCCCCTGAGAAAAAGATTCATTTTAAGAAACCCAGGTATTGAGTTGGGCAGAATGGACACGGACACAGCGTCTTCTAGGCAAACGAGTTATTAGCTACCTGGTCGCTATGGCGACCGGTAAGGCTTTTTTTTTTCCACCACATCTAAATGTATTACATTACACTGCCAAAAGTGCTTCCCGAAAAAAGCTTGTTTAAAGGATGTGTATACTGTATGTGCAGGTGTGCAGGTTGACAGTCACTTCGTATAATAAGTACAGTACTGACAAACGCTGAAACTCTGTCACACTTCTATTTTAGTGAATTTCTCACATCCACTGTAGGGACTGTGGTCTTGTGTTTATTCCCATTTTACTGTGGTAGAACCTCTGATCAACACTCACATGCTACGGAAAATTTGGGAACGCCAATCAGTCTAATGTGCATGTCTTTGGACTGTGGGATGAAAACGGGGTTCCCAGAGGAAAAACACAGACCCGAGGTGGGAATAGAACCCTCGACCCTGGAGGTGCAAGGTGACAGTACTGACCACTAAGCCACCTAATAAAAGTTAAAAAACACACACACACACACACACACA
>QMIH01000398.1:146842-193671 GCA_003987875.1 Clarias batrachus | reverse complement strand
GATCTAATATCTGACTGACTCGCCCTAATAATGTGCTGAGTTAAGGGAAAAGCCCAACCTGGTTTCAGATCAAGTAGAAAAGGAGGATGAGATTGGAGAAGAGAAGAATTTGGCTGAAAGCAAATCCTTTCCCTTATTGTTAATGCTACTGAATGTGACCCTGTTAAAGGCTCAGGTTTTTGGAGTGCATTGTTCGATTTTCGCCAGGTGTTCTGTAGTGTTCTGTTTGTGTCGAAATTCAGCTTATGTCACGGTAAACATATGTTAGATCACTGATGGTTGTAATGTTCAGATCATATGGTACTGTAGCTTTGACTGAACAGTAGGCTGAAAAGCTGTGTGGGCCATTGTTTTTGTTTAACTGCTTTAAGAGTGTGTGCATATGTGTGTGTGTGTGTGTGTGTGTGTGTGTGTGGTGTCTCGGGTAAGCCCACATGGTAGCTGAATATCTAATTTTAGCTCTTATACACAAATTCAGAATACAAGACTGGAAGTCTACTGTATATTGGTAAAGATGGGGAAATATATAGCAATTACACGTACACACACGTACACACACACATGCACGCACAAACACACTAAGGTATCAGCTTGCGGTCTTGTTAACTCCATGTTTGCTTTTCCGTTTCTTTTCCCCACTTGCCACAAACCACACATTTCCACATAATGTATATTGTGTACTTTGAAAGATTTAGACCTTCATAGTCATTACATCACACTTTTGGTACTTTTGGCTTTAGTTTCTTGGTAACTGGATATAAATTTACAGACACTTTACTGACATGAATGACAAACTATAAAAACAAAGCCTTATAGGAATATGGCAATTTTTTTTTTTAACCTATTCTTGACCCACCACATCTGGAGTGTAAGCACGACTGCAACTGACACAAATTTCCAACACGTTTCCCGGAGCTGAGAATGAAAAGCCGGTTTCTATAAAAATGTCTGTCAAAACATGGTACACTGGAACGTTCTCTCAGCACAGGAACTAATATGTAATATGTTGTGCATATAGATGCGGTAGATCTAAAAAAAAAAAAATTAAAAAAAAGTTTTTTGATATTTAATCTGTGAATTTGCGCATAGTAACTGCAGAGTGACAGATTAAACAGAGAAATGTAAATCTATACACGAGGTGTCGATATATGAGAATCTATATATGAACATAACTCAATTGCTCCATGAAGTGTTTTCACTTCAGGGGATTGCATAAGTGTTGAGCAGAATTCCAAAAACCTTATGTCAGGTAAATTAGAGGTAACGTGAACCCTTTCCGTGTGCATGTGTATGTGYGAGTGTGATTATGGGGTGCATTTCATCCCTGAATTAGTGGCATAAGTGTGTTCATGCATTTAAGAACGGGTGTATAATTTCATGTGCATTATGCAAGGCCACGTTTCATATTCAGGACTTAAGTCTGAAATGTACAGTATATTCCTTACAGTACGCTGAGAATTCCATCAGCGCTCATTTAATTGGTACCTTTCTCATGTCGTTAAAATATTAAGATTGTGTACCTTTGGGATACATGAGCGTACTCGAAATGAATGTGTGCTCTTTCATGTACAATATATCAAAAAATCAAGGTATGTGGGTGGACATGGGTAGATGTGTGTGCGCGCGCGTGCGTATAATGGAGGTGTGTCTGTGTGTGACAGGATTTGCAGAACTCCAGACGGATATGACTGACTTGACAAAAGAGCTCAACCGAAGCCAAGGCATTCCCTTCCTCGAGTACAAGCAGTTTGTTACTCGCACCTTTTTCCCGAAGGTAATGGCAAACACCAAGTTAATATGCAAGTGTGTGTATGTGTGTGTGGGGTGGGGGAGCATGTTGTAACCCTTTGTGAGTAGAAAATGAGAATGTTGTCTCTCTGTTGACTGCTAACACCATAAATTACCACTTTTGTAATTAGTTTAAGCGTAGCTGTAGGCATTATATTGTGGAATAACAGTAACACAGGTGTGAAAGATAGAGATATAGAGGAGCCAAAACTTATTCAAACATTTGTTATTCGCATACATTTATATATATATCATTATACGAATATATATATAATGAAATTTACTAAGAGTCTAAATACCTATTGTGGGCCTTCATTACAAAACCATTAGAGACTTTTGCTCATAAAAAAAAGTCCCTTATTAAGTCTAAAACAAATACAGTTGATATAGTTTATAATCTTTATAGTGGGAGTATAACTATATTTCGGTTATAGTACTGTATATAACATAATTAATGTTTTGATCCCAGAGGGACGGACTATGGGCCTTATCCTCTGTGTTGGAAAACCACAAGCGTTACAGTTTCCATCCCCACTGTGTGAACAATAGCGGGCATGCAGACAAGGAAACCAACCCACACACACACACACACACACACATACTGCACAGACATACACACACACACACATTATATTATATATATATATATATACACACACAAACACACACACACACACACACATAGTGACCTTGTCCATGTGGTTGTAAGTAGGATAAGGGTGCAGTGGCTAATGTTTTGTAATGAGATGGAAAACAGTCTCTGTGTGTGTGTGTGTGTGTGTGTGTGTGTGTGTGTGTGTGTGTGTGTGTGTGTGTGTGCTGATGAAAAGTAGTATGAACAGAAACATAAATACTTTTATTCTGACCTCAGCTCCTTCTTCCCCCAGCTGGCCTACTGGGAGTCTAATCTCCTTGCAACACAATCCTTCAGTGCTTCTCTCCTCCACTATCCTCTGTTCCATCTCTTCTCCTCCTCTATCTCGGTTTCATTATTCCTGCACTCTTGCCCTTCAATCCTATTACAGAGCACTGCGAATCTCTAAATAAAACACATTAAGTTATTAGACAAGAAAATCTTGTTACAATTTGATTTAATTAAAATCGCATTATATTCTTACGTGTGTGTGTGTGTGTGTGTGTGTGTAGATGTGTTCAGACTATGAACGGAGTCTGGTTCAGCCGGTGTATCAGAATGACGCTTTGGGACCAAGAGCCTTACCTGAAACCCACCCTCTGCTGCAGGATTGGCAGGTAAGGCACACACCTACGGTGCATTTTGCACACACAGACACACACGTGCAGACAGGACGAATGCTGCTGAGTCTGCAGGTCTCTGGGTTGCTGTGAAAAGGGGAACATACTCCCAAAGTTATCTCCGGAAATAATGAAAAAGAGCTCGTCTTTTGACATGGYATTCCATTATGCTATGATTAATGAACGCATCTATATGCAACTCGTGTGTCTGTGTGTGTGTGTGTGAATCCATGCATGTGTGTATTAAACACAGATTTTGAGGTCAGGAGATGTGTGGGGGGGGTTGTTCATCTGTAACAGTGATGAAGTGTTTCACACAGACGATCGTCTTTAAAGGAAACGCACCCTGCTTTTTTCCCCCTCTCACATCAGCAAACATAAATCTTCACATACACATTTGTCTTCGCCGTTCCCGCAAGCAAACAACCCCCCCCCCTCACTCTGCCCGTCCTCTCTATTTTTATGAGGAGCATATGGAAAGCCTCTACTGGGACTACTTCATTACGGCTCAGCTAAACACTCGTGTTGTTCTTGCGACAGGTCTGATTGCCGGGTCAAACAGAGCAAAAAGAATTAGAACGATTAACACTTGAGCTTTTGGTGGGAGATGATGATGTTTTTTTTTTGTTTTTTTTTTTTATATACACCTGTATATGTTTTAAAGTGGTGCTTCTTTTTMATCTCGCTTGAAAATGCTCATTTTAGTCAAGGCCTCTTGAGAGTCCCAGTTCCCCTGGCTTCAGTCCCAAATCTCACGAGTAGGGTGAAATACATACTGTAACATCACAATGGATCGGGATACTAATAGATTGTGTATACGATGCAATTCGGGTAATTTTTCTGCTGTCTTTCATTCAGTATACCTTCAGTAAGCACTTTATCCTGGCCAGGGTCCCGGGAACACTTGGTGGTGGGTGGAAATACAACCAGGATGAGATGCCAGAGCATCACAGGGCGTCATTGCACATATGCCTTCACACATGCATGTGTGAAATGCATGCATGTGCATCGATCCACATGCATGTTTTTGGAATCTCCACCCAGACAGTGAGCGTCTAACCAGGAGGCGTAAAAGGCGACACCTCCATGCCACTCAGCATTTTTGTTTCTCCTTCATGTAATTACTGCTACAGATTATTGACACCTTGTAGTGTGTATCCCTTTTCACRCGGGAACGGCGAACAGGATGTTTATGTCGGTTATATTACGATATTACGCAACACGTTCAGGCAGTCCGTTTTAGTTAGTGTTCGTTCTATATGCTTGATTACTGCTTTAGGATCCTTATGACGAAAAAGCAAAAAGTAGCTGTCAGTGTTTTTCGAATAAATCCCGCCTCCTGCGTTATGATTGGTTACAAGAATTCAGTCTCAYCTATGATTGGTTAGACGCTTTACTATGTGTGAAATGCATGAACAATCAGTGCCACTCCACAACCAGAGACCCAGTGCATGAAMGTAAACACAGTTGGGAGAGGGTTATTCTCACAGATTCTAGCGATTGGGAATTTTAGTGATACGTGAAACTCATGACGTCAGCTAATGTTACCCCAAGTGGCTCAAACACGCACAGAAAGAATATATTTATTCCAAGAAGAGAGAAATGATCAGATCAAATGTTTACAAGGATTTTAATAATCCGCATTAAACKGATTATTAAAGGTTTACATGGTGCAATTGGGCTATTATTCCCATTATCTCATGTAAACACAATTAATGATACAAGTGCCACCAATTAAACAAAATACAGTACGTAATAATAGCCGGGAAAAGGGGAGTACTGTAGGAGGCAAATGCAAAGAAGTTTCATAAAGCAAAGATGCTTTCAGAAATTCTAAAAAAACGATGCTACATTAAATATCTAAAACATAGTAAACATCTGTCTTGGCAACCCTTTAGCATTCACAGTGAATCAGTAGTCTCAGTTGCAACAGTTCAAACCGATTCATGAGAACACACTGGCTGTTGAGTTTTTCTGCAAGTACCTTGTGCCTTTCTTTCTAAATCTGAACATGATTAAACAAAAAAAAAATAATGGAAATGTCATCTCTGGAAATCTGTTAAACCTATTAATCAAATTAATATATAAAACAACAACAACCACCACAACTTTAGGAATGTACGTACTTAGACAGAGAAAATGCCTGAACAAGGGTTGGACTAAATGCTGACACCCTGAAGTAGCAAAAGCAAACTACATACTGTACAACTTTTAACAACTTATGGAATGGATGTGTGATCTTTTCAAAAACTGCCACATGTGCAAGGTGACCATAATATAGGACATTTTCACCACACTGGTCCATCCTGCTGTAAAGCGCAGATCAAAAAAGCGAATTCAGATACAGCACAACCTTATCTTCTATAGGAAAAAAAAGATTTCTCATTTCTGTAGAATTGATGAGTCAGTAAATGAGGTGTATTACAGTAAAGCATACAGTTACAGTAGCTCTTTAAGCAGATCGCTGTCAGGAAATTGCACCATGCAGCAAAGACTTTGCTTGTTAAACAGGATTTAGTGAAAGTACAATACTGTGCAAAAGTCCTAAGCCACCCCAACGTCTTTTATTGATAGTAAATTAAATTAAATTATTTACATTAAATTAACGAAACAAGAAAAAATGATTTTCAGTGACATGCTGCAAWGTGGTTGTTTATTTAACAACCTCAGCAGCGACCTCATTTCCCCTCTCATCTGTTCCAATCACTCAGCATTCCGCATCACCAGTATACTAATCACTAATACTGATCATCTGTATCCGTTTCTCACTGGAGATCTAAAAGGCCTTCAGGAAGCCTGACGAACTCATCCATAAAACTACATTAAATATAAAAATGTCAGGCCATTTTAAAGCAAAATCTGTGCCACCTGACGTTTGCATAGGACTGTTTTGTGCTTTGCACAGTATTCTGATGAGGCATTGTTATAAGAGTCATGTGTCATGTTATAATTTTTCACAAAATGTTGCAAAACCATGTTATTTTTTTTTAAAGTTTGTCTTTTTTTTTTTTTCCTCAATGACCTGTTACCCAGTTCTCATTGGCGAGATTAAACATCCTTTGTCCTACTTATGTATCTTCCTTCTTTTCTGTCTCTCAGCCCTCGAGCACCACCAGGCCAAATGTCGAAGAAGGAATCACCATGTTCTCCACTCTCCTCAATAACAAGCACTTCCTTATCACCTTCGTTCATGCGCTGGAACAGCAGAAGGACTTTGCTGTCCGAGACAGGTACCGTAACCCCCCACATTTCAGAACCAAGACTGTTCCAATGTCTCATTTCTTCATAGTTTGCTTCCAAACAGTAGGAATGTTTCATCCAACTTAAGTGAGAAACAGGTGCAGATGATGACAGATGTTCAGGTCAGTGATTAGTATACTGGTGATGCTGGATGGTTGGAACAGATGAGAGGGGAAATGAGGTTGCTGCTGAGGTTGCTAAAGCAACCTGTCACAGTACAAATGAGCTCCTGTTTCTTTCATTTAATGTAAGAAATTTTATTTAATTTAATATGAAGGAATGAGGGCTGGCTCAAGTACTGTATCTGTATTTTTTTTTATTTTTAAACGAGCCACAGCAGAGAAGGATTGTCTATGCCGCTTGACTGACATTCTCTTCCCTACTTATTATTCATGTGGTCCATAAAACACTTAATAGGCTTTGTAATCATGTAATCTTTTCATCAAGTGCCTAAATGTCAACTTCGATTTGACACATTTGGTGTGACTGACGGGAATTTAACCAGCTGACAGTGTTCCATTATTCATTTTCTCATATCAGCTCAAGGATTGAGCTTATAAATTAATGCAATCTTGAATAATAAGTAGCACGGAGGAAATGCATCGTATTTGTGTTAGAAATCCTGAGCTAAAAATAGTTTCGTGGAAAGTGGTCTCAGACTGTTTGTAACACTGCGACACCCTGTTGCATGCTGGGAAGTTTTATTCCGGGGTACATCAGAGACTTCATGTCTGTCTCAGCATTATATTCACATGTAATTAGGAGCTTTGGAATCTGCTGAAAGAGTCTCCAGATTCAACCACATCCCCCGGGTTTGTGGGTCGCGCACGCACACACGCACACAACACACACACAACACACACACACACTCATCATGTGAAAGAAGCATTGTACTAACACAATCCCCAAAGTCAACTGTGCCTACGCACCCCAGCATATTTACACCTCTTCCTGGAAAAGGAAGAGCTTCAGACATTTTTCTTGTGTATCAATTATAAAACACAGCTGCTTCAGTTGATTAACACAACTGTTTTTGTTTTTTTTCCTTCTACTTTTTGATGTCTGTCCATTTGTCCAGATGTAATCTGGCCTCGCTGCTCACTATCGCCCTCCATGGCAAACTGGAATACTACACTAGCATCATGAAGGAGCTGCTGGTGGACCTGATCGACGCGTCCGCCTCCAAGAACCCCAAGCTGATGCTACGGCGCACAGAGTCGGTGGTGGAGAAGATGCTCACTAACTGGATGTCCATCTGCATGTACAGCTACCTCAAAGTGAGAGGATAAGATAAAAAAAAACTGTTATAAAACAATTCAGATATAATTGTTTAATTGCTTTCTCAAAAAAAAGAATCTGATCCTGTCTGTGGAAACTGTACACTCGGTTTTGGAATGTCTTGGAGCAAGGTCAGGACTGAATGGGGGATGTGGCAATAACTGCCAACCGAGTTCCTGTAATGTGCACATGGTTTTTATGAATTATGAACACCATGTGAACATTAGAGGAACTCGGTTGGCTGTTATTGCCACATCCCCCATTCAGTCCCAAGACTTTTCCACATGTTTGGGACATTAAAGGAGTTCCTGGGAGGCCAGGGTTTCAGACACGAACCAGGCAGTCTGATCATGGCTCCGGCACACTGAGAGGACTTGATGGTACCCAGGCACTACTGAAATACTGGGATMAGTGCATTAGTGCAGCAGGGGATTATATAGAGAAATAAAGGGAGTTTTTATTCTGGTAACTGTATACGCTTATTCTGCACAACCAAAAGTCCCAGTTTGACCTGAACAGCCCTCGTAGAACCGCTTGCTAATCGTTCAGTAGGTATTAAATTATGTAAATGGAACAATATCAAGCTAACTATCGAACATCAGGATTTTCCTAACAGTCTGCCAAACGTCTAGTCCCCAGGACGCAGATATCGTTTCCCTTTCCATTTTCTTTGCAACATGAGCAGCTGGGTATTTAAACCTTATTACATTTACACCTCATTTGGCTGATGGTTTTGTCCCCTCGACACATAGGTTAAGGGTTAAGCTCAAAAGCCCGACAGAGGCAGTTTGGTGGTTCTGGGATTTGACCTCACAACATTTCCCAATCAGTAGCTCAACCAGTGCCATCATCATCGATCCCTTTAAGAGATTATTTTAAAAAGAGAAGCGGTAAGTGAAAAAATAACCGACGACCTTTTTACAGATTTACATTTGTAATTGTTTGAGAAATTGCTGCGGTATAGCAGGAATASACCACTGGTGAAAATAATCACATTTAGCTTTTGCAACAGTGTAACAGCTTCTCCCAAATGCGACACATCTAAGAAGTATAATCGAACAGTTGGAATGTTTTTTTTTTCCCAACAGCTAATTCACATCATGTTCTCATCAGGTTTTTTTTCCGTTTTTTTTTTTTTTCCTAGGAGACGGTTGGCGAGCCATTCTTCCTGCTCCTGTGTGCAATCAAACAGCAGATCAACAAAGGCTCGATAGACGCGATCACTGGGAAGGCGAGATACACGCTGAACGAAGAGTGGCTCCTGAGAGAGAACATCGAGGCCAAACCACTGGTGTGTTGCAATACGCTATCTGACACGCTGTCTGTTCATCTGCCGGAACGCATCGCGTCTGATTAAGACGTCTGCTCGTGCACTTGTCA
The DNA here is from genome assembly GCA_003987875.1 of Clarias batrachus. Classification (NCBI taxonomy): domain Eukaryota; kingdom Metazoa; phylum Chordata; class Actinopteri; order Siluriformes; family Clariidae; genus Clarias; species Clarias batrachus. Next base: position 184,731 of record QMIH01000398.1, on the reverse strand, counting down.
AAATAGCAGGCCTGAAGTCTCGTTGTGTTATCGTGCAACTATCATAATGAGCTCTAAAAAAAAAAAAAAAACCCTGAAAGGAATTTCAGATGTCACCACGTGAGATGAAAGCAGCTTGATCAGCGAAATCCTGAACGTTCCTTAAGGCACATCAGTTGTAGCTTTACCATGAAAGTTGCTGAAAGACACAAAGGCAACATTGGCTCAAGATTAAAGCTAAGTGCGGCTAATGTACTGACAGCCTGAAAGCCTTTTCTTTAGGGTTTTCTTTTTTTTTACATCCGAGACGCTCATTACAATAATTGCACAGTAGCGTGAGATAACTTCAGGCTAGCTGACTAACAGTGTGGGCTTGTATTATATCCCATTCTGACATCTTCTCCTTTCAGTTCTTCCTCAGTTCCTTTGAGATGATTTAAAAGCAATTTTGTTGATGTTTATTTTTGTTTGTGTGTGTGTGTGTGTGTTCCAGAACATTAACGTATCGTTCCAAGGCTTCGGGATGGACTCGGTGAGTGTGCGTGTGATGAACACAGACACCATCTGTCAGGTGAAGGAGAAGATTTTAGAAGCTTTCTATAAGAACCTGCCCTACTCCCAGTGGCCTCGAGAGGAGGATGTCGAATTAGGTACGAATATTTTTTGTATAAACATTCAGTGATGTCTTAAGACCTGTGTGTATGTTCTTTCCATGGCTTAGTGGGTTTCCTTCGCGTACTCTGGTTTCCCCCCACAGTCCGGGTTAGGCTGGAGTCCCCGAGTCCCTGAGTCCCGTGGGACAGACTTCATGTCTCCCCTGACCCTGTACAGCATAAAGAGTATAGCGAATGAGTGAAGAGTGAAAGGAAATACCCAATAGGCAATAATGTAACATAAAGAACAATCACAACAGTTTGCAATGTTTTTTTTGTTTTTTTTTACCAATAATAAAAATGTAAAGTTAAGATTGTGTAAATATTCACCCCATTGCTTAGTAATGGTGCAACCAGTAGCCACCTGAAGTCACATACTGTAGTTACTTGAATAGACTTGACCTCTCATCTCAATATAAATACACTTGATTGATGAAGGAGATTTCAAAAAATACAAAGTGCATCATGAAGATCAAGACAATCAAATAATTACTGTACATGACCTCTGATGAGAAATGCAAGGGGGGTGAAAACTTATGCCCCCACAACTTTTGCATTACTATTTGAGTTTTTTCTTTCCAAACTGTATTTTTGGATACATGTACSTCACTGATTTGTCTYGTCTTGCATGAATTCCTGGCGTAGAGTGCAAATGCTGCGAGTCCAGGCTGTCCAACACTATAAAATGTGGACATTGTCCCAGAGGGGGTGAATACTTACAGTATGCGAGGTAGTTCAGGGTGATAATATGATATAAGATTGGAGTAACAGGGTCTATTCCAGACAGTAAATGAGCCCATGCTTAACATTTCCATCTGGCCCTCATATGGCTCTGGAATGACAATGATTAATTCGTCCCAATCCAACCAGAACGCAATAACAAACTAACCCTAATGAYGCCATAACTTAGTAMAGAACTTACAATTGGGTCAGWTTTGGCCCAGAACCGAAATGCCGCMCAGGCTTTATATATGCATTTGCTTACATTTGGGACATTTTTGGCCCACATTCCAAATGTCGAGCAAACTTTTTAACCGTTGCTGCTTCCAGCTGGCCCACTTTTGGCACACGACACCCATGCCGTTGACCCTTACGCTGACCTAAATCGTCTGCAGTCTGGGATCTTAGGATCGTGTTTCAAATTAGGGGTTCGAGTTAACCGTCAGAGGTGACGCTTAGAGTTAGAATTAGACTCTACAGTTAGGGTTGTACAGTTAGTTTGATGATGATTTGACGTCCTCTGACCTCTTTCGCTCGGCAGAATGGTTTCCCGGTGGAGGCTGCAGCAGCCGGATACTTCAGGACCTGGATAACACCTCTGTAATGGAGGACGGCAGGAAGAAGCTCAACACTGTGTTTCATTACCAGGTGCGTGTTCTTTTCCCCTGAATTCCCCTTCCGTAAACTGTATCCCTGCGTGAGGCAAGACAAAAAGGACCACAGGGAGAAGGTGAATGAGACGGAATGTGTGTGCAAACAGTCATGACCCTTCCGCTCTTAGCAGCGTGACTGTTTAGCTTGCGAGGTGCCACGGGGAATGAGCTGTGAAGTATGTGTATGTGTGTGTGTGTGTGTGTGTGTGTGTCCATGCATGCAGTGGAGCCACAGTCTCGGCTCAGTCAAAAGGCTGTCAAACTCATTACACAGTATGTAAACTTGTTCAGCTTAATGAGTGCTTTCGCTCCTCTCGAGTGGAGTGCACTACCTCTGACCCTCCTAAACTCTGACCTTTAAACTCTTGCTCCTTACAGATCCCTGAGGGGGCATCGCTGGCCATGAGCATGAAAGACAAGCGAGAGAACACACTGGGCAGAGGTAATGACCACGACCTGTCTCTGTGTGTGTGTGTGTGTGTGTGTGTGTGTGTGTGTCTGTGTGTCAGGCACAGTAGGATAGATGTGCTCCGCTGACTAACATATTAAATTTGCCTTTACCTGCTTTAACAGACAGAGATCTGTCTCTTCTTTCCACTCCATTACACGTGGCTGGTAGGATGGGAATCATTAGGCAACTCACGGTTCAATTCGAATTCAATTTCCATTCGGCGCTCTACAACACAATTATAAAACAACTCCTCGTGCAAGCTATGCGTCTACATTATGTAGTTCAGTAGCCGACGTCCTCCAGCAAAACCACTTGTTGCTTTTAAAACATATCATTTTCAGCTATCCTAAAAAAAAAACATTAGAGGTAATGTATTTTAATTATGGTTGTCAGACCCAATTTCACGCTCAGTATGTGAAGTAATCACTTTTACTTTTAACCGTTTCCTGAACGAATTATTTAAATATATATTTTATTGCTTCTCTATTACTTAAAAAGGCTTTTTTAAAAGTCTTTAATTAGTCTTTTAAAGATCCAGTATTTTACTATTTCTTTAACAAGTGAACACAGGTCTCAGAGCTCCCCCACAAGTGTGTGTGTGTGTTTCAGCTGAAATAATCCTCAGATTTTTTTTACACCTCAAACTCCCTTCATTTCACTCTTCCTCCAGTTGCATCATTTATCATCGTGTCTGTGTAGATGGGGCGCCCCTAAGCCATGCCTCATCAGTGCCCCAGCAGAGGCGTTATTATTATTATTATTATTATTATAAGCGAGTGTATTTTCTTATATGAGGTCATAATTGGGGGGAAATCTTATTTCCTTATTTAAACTCTGGCCAAGACAGAAATCGGAAAAGGACAAAGATCAGGTAATGCTTTTTGTTTGTACAGGCAGACTGGAGAACCATCTGAATGTATAGAATTGAAAAATTTTGCCTAATAGTTACCCTTTAAATGTACACATTTTATATGACAAAAAAAAAAACTAACAATGACTATATACTTATAAAATTTTTACTTTTTAGACCAAATTTTTTGTGTTAAACATATTAATGTATATTAATACAAAATTATGCTGCCACATGATGCAGCAATTTTTTAAATTATCTTCAATTCAGGATTTTGTGTAGAAAGATACTAAGAATGGCAAAAAAAAAACAGTAATGGAAATATTTCACAGCCTTACAGTATACCGTATATTGAATGTATGGACAGTTTTAAAAGGCTTAATCTAAAAGTTGACAAATTGTAAGTTGACATTTATTTTTTTTTACTTAAAAATGAAAAATAAAGTATGGGTACTAAATATAATGATATATGGAAGTAGAAATTAGGAACTAATGGTGGATTTTATATACCGTCCTTTCATTATACATCATTTAAGCATTTTTAGCTTGGTATTTAAACAACATTAAATTTAAACTGATGATTTTGAGCCTCAATTAGTCGTTATTTTGTAGAGGTGCTTAAATGTTTGTCAAGTTTAAATTCAGGCCAGATTGACAAAAGTTCAGTTTCCTCTCTACTCATGGTGTTGAAAAGCAAGCACCCCTAAAAATCATGGTACAGCTGACACCAACAAAAATGATACAACAACAAAAAACCCCTAACTGGAAAATAGCATCTTGTAACTCGTACAATAATCCAGCTCTGCCACTGCAACTTGTTATTTCTTATTTCTTTTAAATTGTGCTATTTTTGTTCCAACTAAATATCCTGTTTTATTTGTTTTCCTACAGTAGGTTTTAGTTGCATTTAGTGTATGCGTGCAATTATATATGTAATTCTATGTATAAGTCACCAAATATATTATTAAAGTGGAACTTTGGATTACGAGCATAATTCATTCCAGAAGCGGGCTTGTATTCCAAAACACTCGTAAGCCAAATCGAATTTTCCCATAAGAAATAATGAAAACTCAAATTATTATTCTACAGTCCAAAACAATAAATACATAAAAATAATTCATATAATATATAAATTAAAAATAAAACAAATGAACATTTAAAAAAAGTAAAAATAAATCCAGACAGACAAGTGTTTCCGTTTGTGCGCGCAGGCGCCGTGTATTTGTGTGTGTGGAATTAGCCCCTTCCCTCGCCTCGTCTTAAACAGTAAAACTCCTCCTCCCTCCCCCACCTCGCTTTTTAAGTTTCACAACAAACACACACAACGGAAACACTGTTTTAACGGGGCGAAAAAAAGTAATCTCTCTAATGACACTCGCGTGAGTGCATACTAACGGAATCACTGCTGTAAAATAAAAAAAAAAAACTTACCTTTGAAAAAGTTACTCGCAATCCGAGGTTACACTGTATATTTAAGTCCATTTAAATAACATCCAATGAAGTAGACTCTTCTTACATAATCATACAATGTTTTCCTTAATACCAAATTTCCTGTATAAATGCTTTTGCGAGCCATTTTCGAATACATTTGTTCACATCTGGAATGATAAACGAGACCCTTTGTGTGTAGATGTTGAAAAGTTGTCTCCTGATATTTGAAATGCATCTGAGTGTTAAATGTTTTAAGTAATTAAAATTGGAATGCAATTTGCCGAAGCCCTAGTACACAAGCTAATATAAATCACCTACACATGCTCTCTCTCTCTCTCACACACACACACACACACACGCAGAGACGCTTCATAATTAGGGTCAGTACAGTATGTGCTCTTGTTAGGACTTGTTTGTAAACCAGAGAAAGCTAATGTCTTTTGTAATCATGGCGAGGTCCTAAAGCTCATTAAGCTGGCTCCACTACCAATCAGTGCGTCTCCTCTTCTGACCTTGCTAACACACACGCTGACTACTTCTCGGGTTTTCTCTCATTAACCTTTCGCTCAGCCTACCATGTTGAATTTCTCTCCTTTAATTATTCTGTCATTTTGTTTTTTTTACCTTTGGCTCTATGTCTAATGTCTGGTTTACCGAGTAATTGTTCGTTTTTCAATGCAGCTAAAGACTTGGACACCGAGAAGTACGTTCATTTGGTAAGTGTGTGTTTCTCATTCATGCACACACACACACAATCATGAGATTTGAGGTCTGTGGATGATTATGCAGGTTTTTCTTCATGTCTGGAGGAATTGCAGTGTTCGTAAACTCAGTGACAAACAGCGTAAGAGAGTGAGACATGGTAGACAATGCTTTGGCTTATGTAAGCCGCCTGTAAGACGGAATTCACAAAATTAAACTGACAACATGTATTAGTTGCAGATGCATTGGCTCGAGAAGGAACAAGAAAAAAAAAAAAAAAACAGCCTAAAAGTTGTGTTTGTTCTTTAATGAAACTTTCCTGTGTGTGCATTTCCTTTCATTGAGGTTTAGTGCTCATTAAACGTCTATAAACTTTCAGCACTCCATTAACTTCGATTGTTCAGTGTTATTTGGACCTCATCGAGCTTTGGCGCACGTGATTCATTGCGCTTTTACGATGTTGTGATTGGTGCAGGTCCTACCCCACGATGAGCTCGCAGAGACGAAGAAGTCCCACAGGCACAGTCACAGGAAGAAGGTGTTGCCGGAGATTTATCTGACCCGCCTGCTCTCCACTAAGGTAAGACTGGACACCTTCACGGTATCAGCTTTCTTCTCGAAATGCAACTTTTTATCAAAAGTCCTCGGTTGAAGATTGTCTATTAGAACAATGCAGATACAGATGTTCATGTGAAATCTTTTCCATGGTATGAGATGTAGGAATAAAACATAGCAATAATAGGAAAAGAAGAAGAAAAAAAAAAAAAAACAAAGTACTACAGTATTTCCAGCCCAGAGTTGGTTATTGAGTGTTTAAGTTCTCTTATACGGTTGAGCAATATGAACCTGACCGTATATCATGATGTGCATAATGTCACACAGTACTGTGCAAAAGTCTTGAGCCACCCCTTATTTCTTCATATTTTGCTTCCAAAGAGCCAAAAAATATCTCTTTTTCTTTCTTGTATGTGTAATGTTGTGATGAGGAATAGTTCTCCAGGCTCCCTGAAGGATCTTTTTGGCATGTTTTTGGCTCTCATTTTTAGACCAGTCCTTGTACCCTTTTCTTTTTTTTTTTGGGTTAAGTCACACAGTGACCTATGAATTATTCAAGCAAGTTGGTAATTAATTACCTAATGCCATATGTGTCATTTCATAGTTTTGGAAGTCTAAAAAAAAAGCGTTCTAGGATGTTGAAAATAAATCCAGACTGGTGTCCAAACTTTCGACTGGTACTCTACATCATCTAATTTAATTTAGCATGAGGAAATGATGGGTAGCTCAAGACTTTTGCACAGTACTACTACTACTGTGTTACTGGATGCACAGTACTATGGATAACCTGAAAAAAAAAGAAGCTATCTGGGATATCTGCGTATGTACGTTATATCTGATTGGGTGTTTCAGTAATATCAGCACTTTTGGTGACGTCAAATCACTTGTATTTAACTTCCAGGTCGTTTAGTTAATGCTGGACCWGTGCGAGTCTTTGGTCTACAGGATTAATGCGTTTGCTCTCCCTCAGCACCTGCCATTAATAAAGCACTCGGTTAGAGTCTCACTGGGATCCCTAGAGCAGCTTGTTAATAAATCACCAAACACAAAGATTTAGGTATTTGCAGGAAGATTAGCTGAATATGGGTTCTTATTAATTGCCGTTCTGTGACGTCGTGTTTCCTCTCTGACTCTAATAATGATTAAACTTCTGGATAATAAAGCGTAACCTCAGCCTCTCCACAAACATTTGTTCTGCAAGCAATGGATTTTGAAATCCCATAGTCCGGGTTAAGCCGTCCGGGCATACTGTCACACCCTGAGTGTTTGTACAGCAGTACAGTATTTAAGAATGTTAACACTACATGCATATGGAGRAATRAARGATTTCTAGAGTGGATAAAGCGTGCCACTTTCTCGATTTACAGGGAACGCTTCAGAAGTTCCTGGACGACCTCTTCCAGGCCGTCCTCAGCATCCCCCCTGAGAAGCCGCCGCTAGCCGTGAAGTATTTCTTCGATTTCCTGGAAGAGCAGGCCGACAAACGCGGGATCACGGACCCGGACACGCTGCACATCTGGAAGACAAACAGGTACTGTGCAGCGAAAGAAGCAAGGAAGCACTTCTGTCAGACCGAGTAGAGCTCTGTGGTTTGAGTTTCCACTCGACTATAGTTTGAAATAATCATATTGACCCAGACCGACACACACCCACTCGATCTCGATCCGTAATAGCAGCAGTGTGGGCTTTTTTACCGACTCATTTACAGAGTATGCCAGTGCGGCCTGTTTCTCAGCTCGTCATGTTTGTGCCAACATTCCCTGAAATATTTCTGTCTGCATTCTTTGTCCTTCGCAGCACACGTACTGTATGTATTCCTGCTTAGATTTTTAACATTCATTACATTAAAAGATCAGACGGCTTTACTCGTGCTTATGTACAGTAGGAACAGCGCTGGGGATAGCAGACAATATTGTCTCACGTGTCCATTGGAAATGAAGCCCGTGCTCTGCTGATGACGCTCACTGGGATTGAATTGATTCTGATTGATGTCCTCATTTGTTACAATCGTCCTCTACAGCTCATCCGCAGATCCGTGCAGCCCATATAGTCTGACGTCTACGGCGTGTTCTCATAGTGTCAAGGTTCCTGGATGCCGAGCTCTCAGTGGATAATTATTTCGTCGGCCAAACAACATTAGCCGTGTGGAAATTAGCTACGGGGCAAATTCTCAAGGGCTAGACACGATTGCGTTAGGCGTGTTTCAAATGACTCTAAAGGCTATTAAGAACGAGGCTGTGAGAAACAGAATGGAGTGGAGATGAACGTATTTGGCTCCCCAGTGACACTAAAATGTGTTTTAATTGCTAATTTTTAATGACAAGACTCTCTCGGTCTGACTCGTGCTGTCTCTGTATCTCTCTCTCTCTCTCTCTCTATTTTTCTTTTAGTCTGCCTCTGCGGTTCTGGGTAAACATCCTGAAGAATCCACAGTTTGTTTTTGACATCGATAAGACGGATCACATGGACGCGTGTCTGTCTGTCATAGCTCAGGCTTTTATCGACGCGTGCTCAATCTCTGACCTACAGCTGGGAAAGGTAAAGGCATGCACGCACACACACACACACACACACACACACACACACACACACACACACACACAATACACCAGTAAACTCATCTGGAATCCATTTTGGAACTATTGTCAACACACAAATGAAATGTCTGTTCCTGCACCTGGACAGCTTTAGCATTCAGTATCTCTGTTAACATCTCCTCTCCAATCCTTCAGTCCTTCTCATGTGTGTATGTGTGGAAACGCCTTGATGTACACTCCTAAYCTCTCATACTTTAAGGAACCCTTTCACTCCTTTAGCCCTGAAATAAACTCCTCAATCATCCGCCTCCAGACCCGGAGAGCTCCTCATCTTCCTYTGTCAACACACTCCTAACATTTCACTCTGGAAAATATACCGCCTCACTCGTCTAGCYTTACTCATAACATATTGCTTTCTTTCTCATGGCCATGATGGAGTCAGCATGGAGATCTCCCTTAAACATCTGCATGCGTTCCTCTCCTTGTAAAGACCTTGTATTGACATACAGCAGGACGTTTATTCCCCACCAAGGTATAAAAACATGCCCACACACACATTCACACACTCACAGTGACCTCCGGCTGCTGATCTCGCGCGCCATCTCCGAAGGCCTGAAGCTGAAACACACACACGAACACACTTCTTTTATCTTGCTCTTTTTTTGATGATTCGGTCAGTGATGGCGAGGCATGTCGATGAGACGAAACTGTGGGTGTGTTTGTGTGTCATGAGAATTGCAGGCAGGAGGGGAGGGGGAACAAAAAAAAAGGAAGGTGGATGTCAAAGGTCAGAGGCCACCAGACAACTGTAAGACAGGAAAAGAGTGAGAGAGACAGGAAGGAGACGAGATAGTTAGATATATAGACAGAAGAGCTGTAATGTAATTACACACAATCGCACATTGATTACGCTTTCATGGATTAATTCTGCTTTAATTATCTGACTCAGCTGTAATTAGCCTGCTGTTTATCAACACAAAAGCATCGCAATACTGTAACGCAGAGAACGATGCAGCTCGATCGTGCGCAGGCTGTTCGCATACAATGAAAGTAATAATGAGGAACTTACCTACAGTGCGGAGTTCATCGCCTCCGAAGGAAACGCAGGGTCAGAGCTGGATCATATGGAAAGGAAGATACAGCAATTAACACAGACATAAATTAATTTGCATTTCAGCGAACTCAATGACACAGTAAGACGTGCGTTCAAGCCAAACAGGGACTTTTGATTGTAACAGATAAAAACGACCTTATTTCTCTATATAACCTCTACAAAACCCTCGATGAAACCCTGCACTAATGCGCTTATCCCAGTGTCTGACTAGTGCTTGGATAGCATCAAGGTAGAACTTTGTTCTCAGTGTGCTGTAGCCATGAGGCCTGTAAGCCTCCCAGGAACTCCTTTGATGGCCCAAACATGTGGAAATGGCTTGGAGTGACGTCAAGATTGTATGTTTGGAAATGACTGTATGTATAAGTTATCCATCCATTTTCAAGGATCAAAAGTTGTCTTCACTCACTGAAGGTTYATAGGAACAACTGCAGCTGTGGGATGCGAGCCACATTGGTCGAGATCATCATTCCCCTTTTTTTTTTTCAAAATAAATTTTGCACCATTTAAATATTTTAATACTTTTTTTTATTCCTTCATTTATGAGACGTTTCAGTCCCGGTTTGACTTGAACGCCCGCACATACAKTATTTCTACGTATAGCGCAATCATAGATTAAAGGCATAGCTATAACTACTTTACTTCATATATAATATATCATCATGGCAGCATAAAAAGTAGTTAGTATGGGAGCATGGGAACGTTTGCCAATGACATTACTACAGTAGCCGTGGTATTTTCTCACAACAGGGCTTTTCTGCCTTTAATATTACAAAGTTAAAGCGCTTTGTAAAAGCAGTTAGTTCCGAGCCACTGATTTGATTAGACAAGCAGCGATCCAAGGGGGCTTCTATTAAGTATAACCACTGGTACCTTTCACTGTTCATGTCCTGCTGCTTTTCTGTGTTATTTGGTACATGCAATTCCAGTTTTTTTGCACTGAAACCGTTTTTAGACTTTTTTTTTTATGGGCTGTCAATCAGTTCGCGGGTTGGCATGGCAACACACACTGCTCCATCCAGCTGTGGATTCTTTAGCAGCTATTTTCATTCATTCATTCGTTAGTTTTTCATAACGCTCATACTATGTACAATCAGCAGGCAGACTGGAGCCTACAGTAGAAATCTCAGTTGGTTTATATTTCTGGAACTGCTGCAGGTGAATCCCAGCGGAGCTGATATTCATTACTACATTCTTGCTCTTGTATACTGTTTAATTATATGAAATTAAAAAAACTATGATAATTGTTACCCATCACGTTAGAATAGGTATTACATCATGTGTGGGTCGATCGGATTTATGCATATTTTCAGATCCTGGGTTCAATATTTTGATACCAAGTTCATTACTGGGTCGTTTCCAGTTACTGAGACATTCCCAGTGCAAATGTATTTACATTACATTTAGTAGACACCCTTATCCAGAGTGACCTATATGTTTATATAATTATACATCTGAGCAGTTGAGGGTTGAAGGTCTCGCTTAAGGGCCCAACAGGGACAACTTGGTGGTCGTGGGATTTGAACCCGAGACCTTCCGAACCATAGTCCTGTGCCTTAACCACTGAGCTACTCCTGACCCCTAGTTATAAGGAGAGGCTCAGGAAAATCTGTCGAAATCCTATTTTCAGACTATTTAAATAAGGATTCTGTGATGTATTAGAAAGAGGTTACTCTTGGCCTCATTTTGACGGCAGGATTTCCCTGCTCCCCCTAAAAATAACTTCACCCGCAGTGTGGGTGTATGAGGGAAAAAAAGTGATAACATSCGGAGTAACCAGCTTTGATAGTGTTCATTAAAGTGCTTTAAAACAATGTTTAGCATTTTCAGTTGTGATGAAAGACCAGGAAGACAAGTTATCACCGAATTTTTGCTGAAATTGAAACTTGTATACATTTGACAAACTGGATATAGTGTAGCGCAAAACCCTGCGCGACTTCACAGCTGACTCGATACGATGTGTCACAGGTGACAGTTTTTATTTCTTAACTAAGAGCATTGTTTATTATTATTAATAATATTAATATTATTTTATAGTAAATGCCGCCCATAAATGGGTTGAAAACGTGTAATTGTCAGTATAGTGATGTTTTCTGTGAGGAAATGTTCATCTAAAGTAAGATTTTTGAAGAAGTCTCCAGTGTTCGAGGAAACTTTTCCCAACAAGTCTTCAAGACCGAGTGTTTTGTCTGTTTGCAGTTTTCTCRGTGACACGACAAGCTGTGATGGTTTTGTCTAAATAACTTCAAAAGAAAGACAGAAAAGAGAGGTCAGTGAGAGGACAACTGTTTCTAGCTGCTGTAATTCGTCTCACAGACGCTACACAACATTAAATGCAACTCTAAACAGATGAAATGTTCGACATTCTGCTGTGGCATAAAGGAATAAAGCAATCTAGTGCTTACCCTAGCAATCTAAAGCACACCCTGCGCCATTGCATGTTCTGTAACAGATCCGAAGACCTCGCGTTTTTAAAAACAAGTTTACTGGCAAAGTATTGAGAAAATACAGTACATGTTTCATTCCTTCACCTGTGCTGATTCTACTTTCTTCTGTAGTTGAGGTTTATTAGAATTAATCTCATTACACCCAAGGTTCTTGAACCACTGCACATTTTTCATGTTTTCCTGCTCCTAACACACCTGCACCAAGTTATCATCTACCTCCAGCCTCGAATCGAGCATGTGCAGAAGTGGAACAGAATAAAAAATGTCTCCCATTAGAGTCCCTGAGGAGGAAACTGAGAGCCCGTGCGCTGCATACACAACACTGATCAGCATTAATCTTTCCCCTACTTTTCCAGGAGTGCATGTTGCACTTTTCCAGACGTGCACGCCTCGAGACCTGCGCTGGARACATTCTACACTAGTGGCGTAGATGGGGAAATCACACGCATGTCATTCATTACGCTCGTTTCATTTTTGATTGACAGGACTCTCCCACCAATAAGCTGCTGTATGCTAAAGAGATCCCGGAGTACAAGAAGAGGGTGCAGTCGTATTACAAGCAGATCCAAGAGATGGCGCCACTCAGCGAGCAGGAGATGAACGCGCACTTAGCCGAGGAGTCACGCGTGAGTTACTGAGTAGACTTTATAATATATAGGACTGTGCAAAAGTATTGGGCCACCCCTAATTTTTTCAGATTGGATTCAATTAAATGATGTAGATAAAAGTACAAAATAGGGAACAAATGCCTGGCTGTAAAGTACCTAAAGATACAAAGTAAAAATTTATTGTTTATGGAACAACTTTAGCAGCGACCTCATTTCCCCTCTCGCATGTCCCACTCAGCATTCAGCATCAGCAGGAGACTCATCACCGGCCTGATCGTCTGTCATCATCTGGACCTGATTCTCACTTTTCATGCTTTAAGTTGCTTGAATGATTCATCGGTCACTGTGTAGCTTAACACTAAAAAAATATTCCTCTGGGATGACACAGTGGATGAATTCATGCTAAAATATAAACTGGTTTGACCAAATTCATATAATATACTTTGACAACTTCATATTAATAAACCATAACAGAGCATTATTCTCCCTAAAATGATCTCAACTTATCATGTTTGGTAAAGAGGCAGTTAAACAGTGATAGTAGACATGGTCACTCTCCAAAAGAGATCTAAAAACCATGTGTGTGCCAAGTGTGCTTTCCTTATAAATGCTTATAAATGTAGAAGAAAATGCTGGACATTGACTAAACTTAGAGGACTCCCAGGGTGCCACACGTTATTCTGTGATTTCATCGATCCAGGTGTATGCTAAATGCAGAACATCAGCAAAACCTGACAAATGAACAATATGATGCATTCTCAGTCAAAAAACGTGTGTATGAAACTAATCAGCTTTCTCTTTGTGATTAATAGAAATACCGGAACGAGTTCAACACCAACCTGGCCCTGACCGAGATCTACAAATATGCCAAAAGATACCGCACTCAGGTACGAAGCAGTTCAAACTTGTCCTCGTGTGCCGTGACGGAGTCACAGTCAGTGATTCAGATTCAGCCAGAACACACTCCAATACAAGTCCTCTAACAAGCTTATGCACGCATGCCTACACACACCTCCCGTATGCTCGATAAGGGCGGCCTTTTCCCGTCCCACCTGCAGTACATCATCTGAGCGGCCGCGTGCATGTGCGAGTGCGCGTGTATGCGTGCGTCCTGGCACCCTGACGTTAATCCCTGGGGCTGCTTTAATACCCATTCTTCAGCCTCAGCATGTTGGAGCGGCGCAGTGAAAAACATGGCTGATTGCAGGCGTGTGTGATTGAGCTCATTCTCTACACGCATAATGCTAAGTGAATGGCTCGGCTGGACATGAAAGCCTAACTGCATGTGGGTTTGGAAAACAGCAGCTTAGCTGGATCTGCAGAGTATTGTGAAGGCGTGCTGTGTGTGTGTCACTCTGCGTGTGTGTTAAGTGGCCAAATTGTTGTGCTTTCTCTTTTCACTCGCCATATTTCCGGATGGTTAAGTAGGGTTGCAAAGCTAAGGTGAAGGTCAGGAGCAGATGGAAAACTCGGATGCACTTTCGTCAGTTAGCGTTCCTTTGAGCACGCCATGTGTTTCAGACATTTGTGTTTACATTTAGCAGATGCTTTTAACCAAAGCGACAGCAAGATGGAATGCGGCGTAAGCATTTAAGCTGAGCTGGTAAAGTTCAACATTTCCAACACTTTTTTTTTTAGGGAGAAAGCAGCTAAATGCTTGCACAAAGATTACCTCAAACTAATCTGCATATTCATTTCGATGATCATTTATATACCCCAACACGTTCCCTAAGAAAGAAGGACACTTAGTATAGAGAGGAAAGGAAGGAATTTTGGAAGCATTTTTTTTAATTCCTTTTGTTRATTATATATTTKATCATATTGATTTATAGTGCTTTTATTAAGAAATTACGGGAGTTTAAAGGGAAGAGCCAAAGCGTGCGGACGAGATAAGCAAAGCCGATCAGAGACTGGATGTTGGGAAAATGGTGAACATTAACTGGTCAGTAGGAATAATGCAGTGATTAATGGTGGAGAATAATAATGATTAGTGATTAGATGTTGGTGGTACTGGCGATAGTTGGACTGTGAGAACAGCGGTGAGCATTAATTGGATGGCCAGCTCAATTAGGTGTTGAGAACAGTGGAGATCATTAATACTGTATGATGTTCAGAATATTGGTGATTATTAATTCAGTGTTGAAAACATTGGTGATCATTGATTGGATGTTGAAAACATTACTGATCACTGATTGGACATTAAGAACATTGATGCTCATTGATTGGACGCTAAGAACATCGATGCTCATTGATTGGATGTTGAAACCATTGGTGATCACTGATTGGACATTAAGAGCATTGATGCTCATTGATTGAACATTGAAAACATTGATCACATGATTATTAATTAGACGTTGAGAATACTGTTGATCATTAATTGGATGATGAAAAAATCGTAAAACATTAACTGGAAGTTAAAACCCATAGTGATCAGGTTTCGGCTGTTGATCAGTGATGAATCGTAGGGAAATCATGGTGATCCGTGATTGGTCAAATAAACCATCAATGCGTGCAAGCACAACTCATTCAGGCTTTATATAGCGGTGACTTGCCTGCTCTTTTAACTCCTATAACTATTATCTAGGAAGCGGATTGGAGAGCCATGTCAAGTGCAGGATTACTGCTAATGGCTTCTCAGAAACTCCTTTTTGAAATAAAGTTACTAAAGACAACACATTCTCGCTCAACAGGCCAAAAGTGGCTAATAACAGCGTCATAACTATTTTACAGACCTACTACACATAAACACTTATCTGAAAYATATCCGTGTTTTTCCTTGTGGTAGGTGGTGAACGCTTTGGACGCGAACCCGACTGCTAGACGGACTCAACTGCAGCACAAGTTTGAGCAGGTCATCGCTCTTGTGGAGGATAACATTTACGAGTGCAGCAGCGAAGCCTGAACTCCAGCCAACCCAAATGCATCGTCCACAGGTCCTGCGCCAATGAAAACACTGCCTCTAGAATACATTCCGAACCCGTGATCGAACCTGAACCAAGGGTTGGACCAAAAAAAAAAAACAGAAAAAATAATGCAAAGAAAAGGACAGACGTTTAAACACAGACATTCAGACATCGCCAATTCCRTGTTGGTCACTCCTCTTTCTATGGCTGGCTTGTGAGAGTTTTTTTTTCTTCTTCTTCTTCTTTTTTTTTTTAACTGATATGCAATCCAAAAACACATTAYGCCTGTTAACAAGACGGGGACTGATGGGATTTCACTTGACGTCGTGTTGGGAGGCTGTTAAAATGTGGACTTACGGAACCAGGAGTTCCTGTGGTTACTTCACGCACTGACCCCGCTCTGGGGAAGAGCCAATGATGCACTGGACTGTATAGTAAAAAAAATTTCCATAGCAATATTTATAGCTTTTGTGTATAATTTTTATAGCGTAATAATGTCAATGTGAGAGGAAGCCGATATGGGGGAAAGTCCTCGTAACTGGCGCTGCGCGAAGATTACATTTACTTCAAGCTGTCATTATTAAATCTGGTGTGTTTTGAATTTATTTCCCGGTGCCTAGTCTTTAAGGGATGAGTCAGAATGAAAACATCAGAACTAATGGCTTGTAGAATGTAACCTTGACAGTGAATGTTTCAAATCAGTCAGCGTCCATGCGATTTACAGGACGAAGCTGCAGACTGTTTCAAAGGTTTTAGAAAGCTGAGTGAGAGGTTTAGATTGAATCTGAACCAAAAAGTGAATCTTAAGGTTAATTGTATTGGATATTCTGCCTGATACAGTTGTTTGATGTGTTGAAAAGGAGGGAAACTTTATCAAATAAACCTATGACCTTATGACTAAGCATTCTTTTGTTATATAGAAAACACTACAGTAATTTGGTATTAATTAGAACATTTATTTGAGCATTTCTCTATATAAATAAGATTTAAATATTTGAGACATGCTCGAGCAGGAAAAACAGAAACATGAGCTGTATGAGGCCTTTTCTTCTTTTTATGTTTTTTTTTAATTATTATTATTGCACATTGCACAACAATTCACATGGTAACACTTACAGTACATCCTAACACTTGATGTACCCAAACACTCCAAACACAAATAGAATCCCGAAGATTGAACGTGACGTCCATGAACCTGATACTCCAGATGTTTTTCATGACTCACATCTGTCTGCCGTTATACCCGTTCAGCACATCGCTCACTCGTCACACAGAACACCACAATACACAGTAAGCAATGGATAAGGAGCTGGGCCTCAAAGTTCTCTCTAAAAATGTAACTTTGTAAKAAGCATTAATAAGGGAGGCTGTGCATGATAATGAAAAAAAAAGAAAAAAACAAATGGAAAGTTTTTAAGCTCTGCATGATTCAACTGAACATGTTCCAATTAAACCCTACATTAGCCGACATGCCACGCTCCAGTGCACATGTCACACTTGTACAACAGGAGCGATCCAGAAACAAACTGTAGAAAACACATTGCTTTATGGGAGACTAACCATAAATGTCAAGAACAGACAATTGACCACTGAAAGGTCGGCCAACAGAAGGCTACTTCACTCATGGTGTTCAAGGTACACTGGAGTATGGTAGAATAGGCTGGAGGTCAGAGGTCAGAGGTTCAGGCGGGGGCCACCTGGCTCGTGGTGACCACAGATGACTCGGTCTTCGCAGAGGACGTAGTGCTGGTCTCATCCTCACCGAGCGGGTTCTTCCCACAGCACAGGGTGATCAGCATGTAGTTCCTGAACTATAACAAGGAAATAGTATTTACAAATGTAGTACTAGAGCATTAATCCTTGCTACGTGTCTAACAGCACCATACCGATTGTGTTGTCAGGACCACTGTGAGGCAAATACACTTGCTGACTTTACACCTCAAAAACCCAAAAGTGGTAGTCATAGCTCAATGAGTTAAGGTGCTGCATTACTGATCAGAAGGTTGGCAGTTATTTATTTATTTATTTATTTATTTATTTAAACCAGGCTGCCATTGTGGGCCCTGGCCCTTAAGCCTGTCCCTCTCCAGGGGTGTTGTCTCATGGCGGACCCTGTGCTCCGACTCCACCCCTAAACTCAAAGAAAGAATATGCAAAGAAAGAATTTCACAGTTATGTAATACAGGCTTAAATAAACTAAACTAACAGCCAGCATTAATAACTGGAATTACTCATTGCTCCAATTTTAGCTTCTCTCATTTGCCTTATTACAATTTTGAATTATTATAGTGTGGTTTTACATTTTTGTTGTGTACATGTGATGCGATTAAAAAATTCTTTGCTTGGTCAAATGGGAAGCACTGGCAACTTACACCTCCAGGGTCCGGGTTTGATTCCCGGCGAGGTTTGCATGGAGTTTGCATGTTCTCCCCGTGCTTGTTGTGTTTCCTTCCACAGTCCAAAGACATACAGATTAGGCTAATTGGTGTTCCCAAATTGCCCGTTGTGCGTGCGTGCGTGTGTGCGTGCGTGAGTGAGTGAGTGAGTGAGTGAGTGTGTGTATGTGCCCTGCAATGCATTGGTGCCCCCACCCCACCCCCCCGCCCCGCCTCATGGCCCAAGTCTCCTGGGAAATGCTCCAGGCCCCCCGCGACCCCGCGTACACAGGATATAGTAAGCGAATCATTTTACATATACTGTATAATCTACTCTACTTATGGAAAAATAACATTAATGTCTAATGTTAAAGACTTAAGCATACGAGTAGAAATGATTTATTACTGATCATCCACATCGGCCTCATCACCCGAGTGATATTAAAATCGGTGAGGAAGTAATGGCTCATTCATTCAGTTAGTTCTGTTCTGTGATGATAATGATGCGATGCTGCAGGTTTCCACAGATGCTACCTGATCATGAACTGCTTTGATTAGGCTTGTCTGCTCCACTGTAAACGTCTAACACTGCTATTTAACAACTTGATCACAGGGTGATATTCCCTGCATGAGAAAATCACACCTACCAAAATCAGGCAAGGCTGGGGTGTAGTCGAGATTAAGAGAGAAATCTTCATTGTTTTGGTGAAATAGACTTGTGTGTTCTCAAAGTGAAGATTACTGGTAGAGCAATTTTTTTTTCTGTTTTTTTGCTGTTATTTTTTCACCAACTACATGTTCTATACTATAGTCATACTGTATGTAACAGCTGCACTAATTTTCACTAATTATCATAATTATAGGTTTTTCATTCTTTACTCTTCCTTACTACAGAAATTACATTAAAAACCCCTTTTTTCAATTCACACACAYAAGCAAATTCCTAAGAATATGGTTAAAATATCAGTGCACTAAACACTGTCTATATACACAAGTATCAGATATACACACCCTGACGCAACAAAAAGTTGTTTCACATTATTGGGTAGCCTTAAGCAAAGAAAACAACTAAAAAGATCTGGAAGCACTGAAATTGGGTCGACAAACCTTCAACACGTTATAAGCATAGTGCTGATGCTTCAGCTTTGTTAGATGCACGGTAAAAATCAATATTAAAAGCCATAGCCATGTTCAATAGTAAGGAAGTTAGAGCATTTCCATACACACACCGTGTGATGAGAACTCACAGGACTGGGACGAAACAGCTGTGTGGCGCACTTGTTACTGAGAGTTACTGGGAGAATGGCTTCGATTTGCCAGGGAGCATAAAGATTCAACTTYGTAGCAATGGACTAAGGTCATGTGRTCTGAAGAATCCAGACTGATCCTATTCCAGAGTGATGGGTGCGTCAGGGTGAGATGGGACGCTCATGAAGCGATGCGTCCATCATCCATAGTGTCCACTGTACGCGACCCTGGGGGCAGCGTTATGATCTGATAACCTCTGATGGCACAGGTGTGTTCCAGGATTCAATTTGTGAAAGTGTGATTCTGGGAGCATGAGGAATCATTTTCAAACATCAACTGGTCACCACCACATTGTGTCTTATTCCAAGGTGAAAATGCAGCTCTTTTAAAGCTTGGTAGTGTATTATCTGTGTTATCTACACACACTAGTAGGAGAATAATGTACTATATAGTAAACACTTATAAGATACCTTCAAGCGTACACTTTTTGTACCTTCAATATTTTCCTTTGAAGTACTTTATTCTATTGGCACTTACTGCTCGAGCGAGCTGTCCTACCTGTCTGTTGAGGAAGATGTAGATGACGGGGTTATAAAAGGCCGCCGCCTTGGCAAAGAACGCTGGCGCGGTCATGAAAACAGGTCCGAACTCGGCACCCTGGTTGGCAAATATGTACCATGCGACACTGGCATAGGGCAACCAGCACACCAGGAAGGCGATCACCATGACGACCACGATCCGGGTGACCTCTTTCTCTGCCCTCTGAGTGGTCTCGGACTCCTGCTGCTGAGCTGCAGCCTGGGGGGAAAAAAAGGAAAAAGTGTAACTGTTGATTGATCATTGTTCAGATGATACAGATACTGTATATTAATTTAAAAAAAAAAAGATGTAGCAGCTAAATTCTCATTTTGCAAAAGGTGGGCAGAGATATCCACAATGTTTATTAATGTGTTAACTTTTTTGATATAAATGTTAAACAAACTCTAAGGCTGTGCAGGGACATACCGTGTATGTGTGTGTGTGTGTGGGGTGTGTGTGAGTGCGCTTCTCACCGCACGAACAGTGCACAGAAGACGGCTGTAACAGAAGAAGATGACCAGGAGCGGAATACAGAAATGGAGGATGAACATGTAGATGACAAACGACGTGTTGTTGTATTCAGGCTTTGGGGTGTAATAATCTATTCCACATGAACACTGCATCCCTTCTGGAATGTACCTGCAGGAGGACACAGGGATATACTGGACTAACACACAAGGAGCTCAAAGACCTACAGCAACCAGAGGACATGATGCAAGAAAACAGCTTTCCATGAATATCAGAGATTTTACTAAAGCATTACGGTGCTATAAACCTACTGATCACATTGTCTCGGGGGTATTCCAGGAAAACGTCTAGACAATGTGATGCAAASCCTGCGCTTTCTGAATTTCAAAGTCTTAAGCAATGAATGCATCCAGTTTTTGGATGATGAGTCGCATCATGTGATGMATGTGACTGGATAAGCTGCAAAGCATACAGGAGTGCTACAAAAGCCAAGATTGGATTTGAAACTGGATTTGATAATCTACAGTATAATCTACATAATATTTGAACATCATTATATTTATTAAATGCATATAATATTCTGAGATGAGAGAACACTCTTACCTGGACCACCCAAGCAGGGGTGGGGCAGCACAGGTGAGGGCCATGATCCAAGTGAAGCAGACTCCTGCGATTGCGTGCTTCTCTCCGAAACGGAATGAGGACACGGGCTTACACACTACCATGTACCGCTCTATAGCCAAAACTACCAGCGACCACAGGCCAATCTCACCTATAAAACCAAACCTCGGAATAGTTCACCTCACTAATTCTAATATAATRAAACAATCCGTAATATTTCATAGCACCCCAAACACAGCCATTCTACACTTTTTTTATTTTATTTTATTTACAGTTTTACTCACCTCCCATGGTGGCAAAAAAGCCCTCAATATTGCACCCGGTCACACCCAGGATGAAATAGCCGTGCAGGGCGGTGTAGAGCGTGACCGTGAAGCCCCCGAAAACCATGAACAAACCGGCAACAGCTAGGTTCAGAAGAATGTAGTTGAGGGGAGTGCGAAGCTTCTTGTGCTTCACAGTGATGTACAGAGTGAGGAAGTTGATCGGAAAGGCAGTGATCATGAGGAAGAGCATGTAGGCAGCTAGCAGCGAGTACTTCCACGGCTCGGCTAGGTAGTACTGCGGCTCCTCGAACGGGCTGCGCACCAAGCCCGACTTATTGGACATCGGCACGTAGAAGTTTGGACCCTCTGTCCCATTCATGATGAGCACAGAATTCAAAGAAAGAAAACAGGCGGAAAAAGAAAAAAAAAATCCTTGAGTTTTAGATAATGTGGAGAAAAGGGTCAGTCACAGAGAACAAGTGATCATCTCCCCAGGACACCGAGGAGCTCGCTTATATGTCGCCCCTCTGAGGGATTACGCTCACTGAAAGTGGGAGATTAGGGTAATTTGGTAAAATAGAGTGCAAGGTCAGAAAGAAAGTGACTAATCCTTAAGGTACACTGAAGGACAGAAGGCAGCGTTTCAACATGATCGTATATTCTTCAATTCTTCTTCTTATTTCTTCCACAAATGTTTGAGCAAATGAAAGACAAACCTCACAGAATCCGTACAAGACSCATGAAATTACAAAACGCTTTCATTTTCACAATAAATTACAGCGCTAATAGATGTATATATTTAAGTCATTTATTGAAAATTTATATTTTAAGAAAATATTACAATCAGTATGTAAAAACAATGAAATATACAGATAATTCTGGGYGTTTTTTATATATAGAGAGAGAATTCAAAAGCAGGTCCAATAATGAAGACAAACAGCTATTAAGTTTAAAGAGTAAAAAAAAAAACCCTGGTTGAGGTTTGTTAGTGTCATCTTGCACACCCCAGCCATTTCCAAACGCTCTAATCGCCTCGCACTGGCTGAGTGTCCTGATCTCCTTAATCCTATCAGAGCTATCGGCTGAGGTGGCGGTTTTCGAACGGCTAGAGGATCATCGCCACCTTAATGCCGCCGACGTGCACACACACGCTTACCGTTACTGATACAAATCTCTAGTGAAGCCTCACAGTCTGCCTCGGGCTAATCCACGAGACTCTATAAATACACACTTTATAATGCTTTGAGTCCATTCAGGTGAGCTAGTTGGGCTCGTCGATGGGTCTACGGCAATAAGGACAGCAGTTGTGCTGGAGGACCAAGAGTTCGTAGTCCTCACTGTGGAACATCTGTTGGACATCCAGGAGGAAGGGTGGAATCAGGATGGAGCGCAAGGAAGAAAATGAAGAACAGAAGAAACAGGATTATTGTGTGGGGAGCGATGAAAGAAAGCAATTGAGAGAGATCAGATAGCATGATCTTATTGGCTTAATACTGACTTAATGCCCTATGGTATGAATTAAAGAAACACGCAAACACAGTGTGTGTGTGTGTGTGTGTGTGTGTGTACCTGGAAGCAAGAGGGACACATGGTAATGCTGACATCAGGCAACAGAGAGCGATAGTACTGCCAGCGGAGAGGCTTGGGCCAGCGCTTTATCAAAACATCTCTTCTAGACATGGAGCTCAAAACTGCACGACTGACCACAACTGGAACAAACTCACTGCCCCCCTGCTGTAAAACACATGTCATGCAGGGATAAGTAACTGTACAGTACGTCAATACATTATTTTGATTCCAAATAGACACAAGTACAGATATGAATAGATAGGAATTTTTTCTAAGAAAGCTTTTTTTATGAACGCTTTCCAGAAAAATTCATAGGACATCTCGTTGAAATTAAAGTGTGTGCTGGGAATTATGAATGAATATGGAGGTGCAGCATTGCATGGCACATTTAGACGGTTTGCCATCTGCCTGGTCAGGGGGGTTTAAATGAAGCAAGTAGCTTGTAGATTTTAGGAAATAGCATCGATAGTCAGGTACAAATAATAATAATAATAATAATAATAATAATAATCACTTGAGTGATGTAGCTGAGGCTATGAACTACCAGAGCAAGCATTTTCAAAGGGGTTCTGGATTGTCCAGGGTTCAGGACAAGATCAGACAAGAAAGAAAAATCAAAAGAAAGAAGTAGAGAAGAAGAAAGGAACCCTTCCCAGTTTACTCTGCACCCAGATCACCATTGAATCCCAATACAGATAGAGGTATAAACATTTGGAGCACTATCCTAAAATGCACCGCCAGTATCTGTTTKATCACTATGTGGAAGAAAGCTGTTCTTCTACCTTATTAAGAGCATACGCCAAGTGAAAATTGAATGTAGGTTTTATACACCTCTCTCCCTCCCTCCCTCTCTCTCTCTCTTTCTGTCTCTCTTTCTCTTTCAGCCGAGCTGTAAATCCTTTTTCTCACCTCGAAACTTAGTTTGGCCATAAAGGGATCTTCTTCAGGATGTTCGACATCATCATCCAGCCTTAGCGACTGACAATCTGGAACAAACACGCGGTTAAGGAGAGCTACACATGCATACACACACGCGCACACGTTTTTCSTTTGCCATCTGTTTTGTAATTTCAAACGCTTTGACACATTGTCCTAAAACTGCTCTGCTTCACACACTGATATATTCTCTTAAGCTTTCTTTTATGTGTGTATTTATGTACATTGTTCGTTAAGTCCGAAGCTTCTCCAGTAAAGTATGTAAAGAGCATGATGTAATAAGGCATTGCAATTATTGTAAACCTTCTATCACTATAGTATTTRGGTTTATCTAAAAGTCTAATTTGTATAGCTTTAGTTAAAATGCCTCTCTAGTGAAATAAAAGAGCAACACGGGTCACATCACGTTATTGTAATTGAGTYGAATGTCATATTCGATGTCCTTCATTTGTCCAAGGCAAGGGTACATAAGCAGAGCTTATCCAGGCCCATGGATCGTAATTCACTTAGCTATAACCGCACTGCTACGCCCTCCTGCATACTACTTATTTAAATTCCCTGTTGCCACACAAACACTACGTGTACGTGAGTGTGTGTAGTAAAAGGATACCGCCTCCGTTCATCTCCTGCCAGCGGCTTGTCTTTTTGTCCGCTCGAGGAACTTCCAGGTCAATCAGAGATACTGCTTCCTCATCGGTGATCCCGTCCTCTAGATAGAACTCCACCAGAGGAAGGACTTCTAAACACACACACACACACATACATACACACACACACACACATGCAAATGCAATTATACTTAGTGTCTACTCAAAGACTCAAATCCTATTTCGTAAAGATTAAGATGGATAAATCGATCCATTTAAATATTCAACATTTTGGAGAAGGCCCTTTCCTCTGATTGACAGCCGTGCTGCCCACTCACCGTAAGAGGAGGCGGAGTAAATGAACGGTTGTCTGCAGTTGACGCAAACATTGCCCTGGTTGTTCAGCAGGGGGTTGTGGGTGGAACAGCGGTAACACATTGGGATTAAATCCTGCAAAAATCAACACAAGTTAACWTAAACAAGACAAGAAATATATATTTACACCAATCAGCAATTACATTAACACCACCAAACATTGACACATTCATATTGATTATCGAATTCAAATGTTATTCATCACATCCACAACCATACACAGTATGATCTGCAGCGAAATGCATACATGCMTGTTTGTCACCTAAAAAGAAAATACRAGAGGCAAATGCCAAAAGAAAAAAGGTAAACTATAACATCTACAATATGTAGTAATTAAGTTACAATAAAACTATTTTTATTAATCTCACTCACTCATCTTCTATACCGCGTTATCCTCACACGGGGCCTGGAGCCCATCTCAGGAGGCTTAGGGCACAAGGCAGGGTACACCATGGACAGGGTGCCAATTGTAATAAATTACAAACTAAAAATTACAATCAATTACATACCAGTAAACTGGTGATATGATCATGTGCACCCAAGGCTTGTTTATGCCTGTGGGGAGCAGTGGCCAATTGATCCAGCCGGATATCATAGAAAAGTTGATGCTGGCCACGATAGAACCACATCCAGTGCACCACAAGCTCCAAACTATCCAGATCCCAATCCAATTGATCCCCCCAATGAATGCACTGGACAAAGAGGTCTGATCCACAGATCCACAACCCACATCACCCAAATGATCTGCTGCCAGCATCCTGATGCCAGACAACACAGCAAACACATTTACGTTTACGCCATTTGGCAGACATGCGTTTCCAGAGCCCTTACTTTATTCCATTACCTATCTGAGCAGTTAAGGGATAAGAGCCTTGATCAAGAGCAGGCGAACTAGTGGTGGGGTTTGAATCTTTAGTACAAATTAGTAGACCAATGCACTAACCACTGAGCTACCCCTACCCAGAGGTCAGGGGCAGCAGGTAGAGGGCAGCTCTGGACCCTTGGGGCATGAATTCACAGGACCTCTGGATAGGGTTAGCTCGTTGGTTAGTCCAATGTCCTAACCACTGAGCCTCCTCTACTGAGAGGTCTCGTGGAGTCTCACCTCAAAGAGCCAGAGCTGCCCTGGCAGCACAAGGGGAAAGTTACAGCTAATTAATGTATATTAAAATCAAGAATGGTCATCAGATCTCCTCTCATTGACATTGATCTAGTGGTAGTTACTGGAAGACAGCGCTACCTTTGCACACAAACACCCCGCCTCACAAATTTTTGCCTTTTCATCTCAGCATAGTTTTTATATGAAAAATATGGTAAAAATGATAGTTTCGGATATTGGTTATATTGCTAGTATTTTGGGTGGATTATCAGCATTTACATGATTATTATTATTACGGAAAAATGAGTTTCGCAATACAAAATTTCACCTGAAGAACTTGACTGCCATTACATTCATATGCCAAGGTACCACTGTATAATGCATTCTGATAAGACATAGCATATAAAATATTATGAATATTGTCTATTAGAAATACATACTGTATCTAGAGTGTCTGGGGAAAATAAGAACACACACATACACACCTCACTGTCCCGGTAGGGTTTGGAGCAGACAGTAAGCGAGCTGAGTTCCATGCTCTCCTGGAATTGAGCTGGGATTTTCAGGCCCTGGAGTTTCTCAAAGGCATGCCGCGCCACCTTATAGGCCCCGAGGGCTTTACTCTGCTTAGCCAAAGCATACAGAGTGTAGCTGACCTGTCTGTCAAGGATCAAGAGCCAATCATAAAGTTTCACACGCAACCAATAAATCGTGCTAATGTCCGGTTTCTGACATCCGGGTCATTCGGAATATCCATATCTGTCACAAAGGGCAACAAATGCATCCATACAAGTAATATATATATATATATATACAATAATAAATTAGCCAACCTTTTTACCAAGCTTCAGGTAGAGAGGCACCAACAGGAGAGAACTAAAAGAACTCAGAAGACATGTTGGTGGTGAAATTTGTAAAGTTAGTCTTTTTAAACTCTCCTTAAATTATTCATTTTACAAAATATATTTTAAGCCAGACATTCATCTGTATCAATAAATAAAATGGGACACTTCTTGAAACTCCCTGTCTGGGACTCGTGGTATCATCCTAACCCATGCTGATGCCACTCTCTCTCTCTGATGCCATGTTCTCATTTCCTTATATTTCAGTACATTCCCAATTCCTGTCACATTTACTGATGCAAACAGATGGCGAGACAAGTTTTTCTTTTTTAAGAAACACACCAGCATATTTTCCAAATTGTAAAATACACTCATGGACTACTCGAACGCCTCTACATCTGCTCTGCCTTGCAATGATCAAATCAGACAATTATGTGGCAGGGGAACAATGCATAATGTCAAGCAGATACAAGGCAAAAGCTGTAGCAAACAATCAGAATCGGGAGAAAACCTGCGATCGCAGTGATAATGACGATGGCATGAARGTTGATGCTAGGTRAGCTTGACAGAGTACTTCAAAAACTGCTGATCTCCTGGGATTTTCATACAGAGCAGTCTCTGGAGTCGACACCGAATACTGTGAGAAACAAAACGCATCCTCGGAGTGGTTATTAGAGGTCAGGGGAGAATGGCCAGGCTGGTTACTACAGCTGATTGGAAGGCTATGATAACTTGGAGAGAAGAAAAGCATCTTTTGTTAAACGTTGAGGCCGGTGGGGGTACAGGAGCAGACGACCACGTCAGGCTCCGCTACCCTCAGCCAAGAACTGTAATCTGAGGCTACACAAGACAGAAGCTTACTCGAACGGGACGAGTGAGGACTGGAAGACTAGCATGAGCAGCTTTTCCTACTAAAGTGGCTGGTGGGTGTACTGTATCTTCTCGCTCCGTGACTAAGTGATCGGACAGTGGACAGTGTGAGAGTATTCCTAGTGGAAGTGTATTAGGTCCAAATCCTGCCAACTAACTAAAAGGTCATAAACCAGAAAAAAATTAACATTCCCCCCCTCCCCCCAAAATAAAAGAAATCTGTAATTAATTTGSTTCTTGCCTATCGGTTGGAYCGTGAAGAAAGAACACGCTTTTCCTTTCATACCACTTTTCCTCTGTAGCACTTTCTCTCAAATTGTTCATCTCATTCTCTACACTGTAAAACAGAGATCAGCTGCCATATGTTCATTCTGTCTGTGTCATGAACATCTGGTAACTCCAGAGAAAAGAGCTGGAAGTCATCAATAAAGGAGAGCGAGAGAGAGAGAGAGAGAGAGAGAGAGAGAAGGGCACATAGAGCATGTGCATCTGAGATAAAGATGGATTAAAAACTGAGGTTGCGCAAATGAGACGGAGACAAAGTGAGACATCGAAGACAGGTCCAAATGCCAATTAAAGTGGCAACGAAAATTGTAGATCTAAATTCATCTATTGCTTTCACAACGTGACACTTCCTTGCATCCTCTTCTTAACTTTCTCATCGTTCTCGCACTCTCTTCCCCTGTCAGTCCTATCCACAGAGAGGGTAAAGGAAACACACTTTGCTGAAGTGTTAAATCTAAAGGTGAGGTGAGAAGATTTAATATGCATTCCGTTCACGACTCAATCAAGTATCCACTCTCTCTCTCTCTCTCTTTCTCTCTCTCTCAGACACACACACACACAAGCAGAAATGAGTAGAGTGTATTCTAAACACTTGAATATCCTTGAGTCAAGTGAGCACTTATTAAAAGGTCGGTACATGATCAAGCACCCTGCAGGCTCTCAGGGTTGCTCCATCCGTATGTGTGTTTTGATAAAGGATACACTTTGGAGATGCCCAGAGGAATATCTTTGGTCAAGTTGTGGAAAAGGAATCTCGAGAGGTTGAAAAGAGTCTCTGGCATGTTTGAACTGAAGGGCTCAACCTGAAAGAATGACACACAAAGTTTTTAAGTGAAATTAAGCAGTCCATACTGATAAGCCAACACACATCTATTGGTAACACCAAAAATACAATTTCCACATTCTGTAATATTTAAACAGTTTAATAATGCATCCAGATTAAAAATTACCAAGTTTGTGCAATCTAATCTAAGGATCTCTAACATCTCTCAGGATTAGTCCTCAGGACTAATCGGCATTTGGTTCAACTGCTTATCTAGAGCTCATTCACTCTCTATTGTCTATACCACTTTATCTTGTATTCAGGGTCGCGGGGGGCCTGGAGATTATCCTAGGAGACGGAGTACACCCTGGACAGGGTGCCAATCCATCGCAGGGCACACATACAGAAACACTCAAACTACGGGCAATTTGTGAACGCCAATTAGCCTAACCTGCAGGTCTTTGGACTGTGGGAGGACACCGGAGTACCCGGAGGAAACCCACCAAGCACGGGGAGAACATGCAAACCCCATGCACACAGAGACGAGAATCGAACCCGGACCCTGGACGTGCAAGGCGACAGTGCTGTACACCACCGTGCCGCCCTGCTTATCTAGAGCCCTTTAACTGGTACAAATTATTTACCAGTTATCCACACAATGGATAAAGGCTTGCATATTAATATTTATAATTAACATGTGACGCTCAATGAAGTCCATCACGTCTCATAAATCAAAAGTTGCTCAAAATATTGAAAATTTTGTCCTATTGACCACCATTGTAACTGCGCTTATCAATATCCCGCTATGACATCCCACAGCACTAAGTCCTGACGAGAATAATGAAAATACAGCTCCGACCAACAAACAAGCCCCAGCAATAAATGGGTTCATTCATATGCAGTAAATTAGACCTGCCAAAAACAACTACATTGGATTCCTCATTAATAAGACATTGTCCATTTCTGACAAATAGTAAGAGAGAAACGTATTTCGATAACACTAGTCGCGGTTGCCAAAAGACTAAACCGTGGCAGCAGCTGATTTCGGCAATCATTTCAAATACGAGTTGAGTCATTCATTATGAGAATCAAATCATTTTACAGCCATGATGACTGTAGCTGTGTGTGGTGCGGGCAACGACAACAAATCTGCATGAGAAAATGACAATTAGGAATTACCAAAAACTACAAAAGCAAAGCAACATACAATATCTTGCATATTTACACATACAAATATATGCACACACACACACACACACATCCTAGAGCTTTTATAGTTGGTATAAATAAAGAATGAGTGCCATGACCACATAAGTATTCATGAATAGAGTCCACTGGTTGCTTCTCTGACTAATACCCTGCTTTTGGTGAATGGCATCCTCGAGGCAAAATTGCAGTTGTGCCATATTCTTTTCACTTTTAATAACTTACTTAATGTTTTGTAGAAAGTTCAAAGTATGGCATTTTTTGAAATGACCAAACTCTGATTTATGTTTTTTCCAGATGTTTATCCTGGACTTGCCTGATTTACACCCCCTTTTTAATATTATGTGCTATTTCCTGTAGCCTTAACATACCAGTACAAGGTCAAACCAGGACTGAATTTTTTTTTTGTTTTTGTTGAATGTGTAAAACTGATTAAATAGGACTTTTGAATGGTGCAAGCATTGGTTTATAAGAAGGCCGCACGTCTGTGAATGAGTATCCTGGCAGAGGTGGCTCGGAGCCCACTGCAGTCTTTCATGTGAACAGATAACTAGGTGCCAACTTGCAGATGAGATGCATCTGTCTGTGGGAACTGTAAACACAATCATTCACAAACACCTCTTGCACGTTACAGGATGGCGGCTGGGAGTTATTGCAACATCCCCGTGCAGTCCTGACCTCGAGCCAAGAAATTTCCACATGTTTTGGCCAATAAAGGAGTTCCTGGGAGGTAGTTCAATCATGGTGCTGGCGTACTGGGAAAACTAGCTCCTGATTGATGGTGTGCAAGCACTAGTGAAATGCTGGGATCAGTGCATTAGTGTTGCAGGGGATTATATAGAGAAATAAAGGTAGTTTTTACTTTCAGAACTGTATTGTGTTATTCTGCACAGTTAAACGTCCCAATTTGACTTGAACATCCATCATGAATTTAATTTGCAGGTACACTACAAATGCTCAATGGATGAAGGCGTATGAAAGGCAGGGTAAAAAAATAGTTTTAAAAGGGTTTTCAAATAAAAAAAAAGTGCATAATGTATTTATATATATATAATTTATTTTATTTTTAGATTTTTTTTTTCTTTGATGCCACCTGAAGTCGACCATCTATTACTATCAGCCTAGAGCGATCGCTGCTTAAAACTACATCTGTTCTCATACATTAAGAAAATTGAGCAAATCCAGCTGCGTATGTGCTGTAAAATCGTCGGTGTGAGCAGTTGCTCTAATTTACTGTACGTGTTAAAAAAACAAAAGTTTAGGCCACCCTGTATAAGAATAAAATAAAACAGCTAATATAAATTAAACTCCCGTTGCTATGAAATGATAGAGTGTGTTATGCTGGAACATATTAGCAACCCATTACTATTATCAAACATAACTGATTTTGCAACTGCCAAACTATGTCTCCCAGCWAAGAGGAAAAAACAAATGATGAAGTGGTGTAGATAAGGAGACTCACCATGTAGCGATGAATGGAGTGATAGACATGGTACAGCTCAGCCAAATGCTGAAAAGAGTGGAACTTCTTCAACATCTCCTCCCTCTTCTCATCATTATCTATGGAAATAAATAAAACAAATGCAAACACACATACAATTCAATCTGAGCGGAATGCAAACACCTAGAAAAGAAACATACATAAACACAAAATAATACCGATAAATGATATCTAGTTAATTTACATCTCACACACACACTCGCACACGC
The DNA here is from genome assembly GCA_003987875.1 of Clarias batrachus. Taxonomy (NCBI): domain Eukaryota; kingdom Metazoa; phylum Chordata; class Actinopteri; order Siluriformes; family Clariidae; genus Clarias; species Clarias batrachus. Next base: position 153,332 of record QMIH01000398.1, on the reverse strand, counting down.
ACTCTCACACGCACTCGCACACGCACTCTCACACGCACTCTCACACGCACTCTCACACGCACTCTCACACGCACTCTCACACGCACTCTCACACGCACTCTCACACGCACTCTCACACGCACTCTCACACGCACTCTCACACGCACTCTCACACGCACTCTCACACACACTCTCACACACACTCTCACACACACTCTCACACACACTCTCACACACACTCTCACACACACTCTCACACACACTCTCACACACACTCTCACACACACTCTCACACACACTCTCACACACACTCTCACACACACACTCTCACGCACACGCACACACACGCACACACCTCGTGCTATATCCAGACATTGCATGGAGAGCATCCAGTAGTAGTATGATGCATCGTTGAATCTGCTCTCCACAACAGCATTGTGGGTAAGCTGCTCCAAAACCTTGACAGCCTCTGCTTGCCGGCCGGCCTTGTGGAACGCTAGTGAACAAAGAGAGGAAAACAAGAAGTTAAATCACAAGACATTAACAGACAGTAGGATATACATTAAAAAACAAACAAACAAAAAAAAAACATAAAAACTAGCTTCTTGTCGTACTCCATAACATTAATGCTTGCCGAAAAAGCCGAAAACAAACCCCTACTGTACCTAGCGGAACACACTTCTCACACCCTGCTGTGCATCATAATCCCTATGACTCGCCCCACCATCCCTCAAGGCACAAGTAAGACATGCATCAACATTCTTCTCTAGCCACCCAGGTGGCCTAATGAACGTCTGCCGGCTGTCCAACTCCTGACGCTCGACCCATGTTCATATGAAGAACTGCTTCTTAAATACACCCAAGCTCTGAATCATCATCCAAGTGTTTTTCCAGTTTAATGTACAACATCGAAATATCTACATTCTGAATACTGCACATTTTTGCTTAGTGGTTGGGGGTTTATTTTATATTTTACTAATTTTTAAAAAATCATATCGTACCTGCATATGTATAAATACTTTTCTAAACAAGATTTCTCTAGGTATTCTCAGACCTACAATTTGAATCTGAATTTGACATGCAATAGTATAAATGGTCCAATCTTTTTAAGTACAATTTATCTTGTTAATTATGTTGACATAAATATAAACATTACAATAAGAAAATAAATAATAAATGAAATAAATAACTTGAACCTGAGCATCATCCAATCATGTGGTCCAAAAGAATAGACTCGAGGAAAGGACTTAATACTGTCAGTATCACAAATAGATTTTTTTTTTTTTTTGGACTGTTGTTTTTCTGTTTTTTTCAATATCTCAGAATTTTGGATCCCACTGTATTCATATTAGAGGTATAAAGTTCAGACATCCTCGTCATGTGATACAACTTCAATTTTTACAATAATGATTTCAAYGTGTGCATTATATCATGTGATGTGAATATCATTGATTATGTCATTACAACAGTACCGGTCAAGGGGTAAAACATATTAGGATATATTGAGTGATGTGAGTGTACAGTTCTCAAAGTTGATCCGATGCAAACAGAAAAAAAAATGGCATGTGTAAGGATCTGAGCGAATTTTGTAATACTTTGCCAAACTGTGATGGCTAGACAACTGAATCAGAGCTCTTGTGGGGTGTTCCTGATATTCAGTTCTTATTACCTACATAAAAAGCAATCCAAGGAGAGACAAGCAGTGAACCAGTGACAGGGTCATAGCTCATTCASGGCTCATTGATGCACATGGGAGATAAAGACTGGTGCATCTGCAGAAGTTTTACTGWAGCACAAATTGCTGAAAAAGTTAATGTTGGCTATGATAGAAAGAGGTCTGAAAACACAGTGCATTTCAGTTTGTTGTGTACGGCTCAGTATGGTGCAGAACAGGCAAGGGTGCCCACTGATCGTGTCCACAATGAGCATGTGAGCATTAGAACCAGACCACAGAGAAAATGGAAGAAAGTGGCCTGGTCTGATGAATCACATTTTCTTTTCTTTTGTGGAAGGCCGGATGTTTGTGCATCACATCGAGACGGCACCAAGAATCACTATGCGAGAAAAGCAAGGCAACAGAGGCAGTGTGATACTCTGATCAGTGTTCTTCTGGGGAAACCTTGGGTCCTGCCATTCATGTGGATGTTGCTTTGAAATGTACCACCTACCTACTGCACTGTAAACATTGCTGCAGACCAAGTGCATCTCTCCATGGAAACGGTATATATGTGTCCTGGCACTCTGCAAAAATTGTTCAGCAATGGTTTGAAGAACATGATAAACGGTTCAACGTGTTGATCCGGCCTCCAAATTCCCCAGACGGCAGTCTGATGGAGCATCTGTCGGATATACTGAACTAACAAGTCTGATCCGTAGAGGCCATATCTTTCTATTTACAGGACTTAAAGAATGTGCTGCCAACATCTTAGTGCCACATACAGTATCACAGGATACCTTCTACTCCTACCTTTAGGGGTAGACGCCCCAAAGATCAGTGTTTTGGCAGCGCAGGCGACCTAAACGATATTACAGCTGGTTTTAATGTTCGGGCTGGTCAATGTATATGGATATGCATCATTTTCCCAGATTTGGACACGACCAGTTCCAAACTGACCAGGATGAAGTACATATTTTAATTTAAATCCATTATATATAATGACATCATAAGCCCTTCGATACTAAGGAGGTTTTGCGACGTCTGGTAAATATCCTTCACGAACATAAAAGATTATGAAACCATGGTGAGCTGAGCAGTTTACGTTAAGTTTTAATCTACTACGGTTTATCTTGAGTACTTATGTCTCTTCATCTTTAATCAAAACTGCGGGAGAACCAGACAAAACAAATTCAAAGCTCATTATATTATCTGGAGGGGGTAAAAAAAAAATCAATACAAAACAACTTGAAGGAGCGACTCGAAGAACTAAACACAATAAGTCAGTTATATATGAGCATGCTGCACAAAAACTTTCACTCTTTATTCACTAATTAGTGGCAAGAAGGCAAGCAGACATTAAATGCAATTAAAATGTTGATCCCTCAAACGGAAGCACTGCTGCCAGAGGATCGGAGGTCYCTCTATTACACTGTACTATATTACACTACTACGTAAATCTACTGTATAATTTTGATTCATTCACATTTTCTCAAACACATTTCTATCATTTTCTTTTGATTGTTAAAATTGCATTGCGACAAGACGAATACAAAAGCGCTATACAAATAAAATGTAATTAAATTGATTATTATAGGTTAGATATATAAAAAAATTAATAAATAAATAAAAACACACCCACACACGAATAATCACAATTATGCCTTGCAACATTAAAAATCAAGCTACGCGACTATTCCAGATTTTGAATGCAATCCACTTTTCTATAACGATCCATCATACTGTATCTCATGTCATTCTTCATACCAGTTTGTGGCTACTAATTTAAATCCAGCCTGGGCTGACATTCAAGCTGTTTAGCTTCAGATGTCAGCTTTAATTTGACGAACTGTCTCCGAAAGACTTAGAAGCCACTTAAAAAACTCAAATCACATGATCATTCATTTCAGAACCTCAAGCCGAGGAGCTGTTCGGTTCAGTTCTGCCATCAATCTTTGGACATAATACCCTTCATTAATCAGTCTAAACAGGGATTTAGTCATTTGCACTGCTAAATCATCCGGTTACATTCATATTTGACCAAAATCTCTCCCAGAGTTTGTCTCTGCGAGTAATAAATTCCTCCTTTCCGTTCTTCTCTTCCAGCTGCCAGGCGTTACACACAAGGAACCGCGCCAGACCTCTCCACCTCACCCGCATGCCAAAAGCAATTTGTACTTAATGCACACAAGTAGTACGAACCTCCGCTCTTAAAGCCTAATCTCTGCTGCAATTCGGTGCACGGAGCAAATGAGAGGCTATTAGTGGATGTCAAACAGAGTCGCACTTAGAAACCCGAGCAGGATTGAGCCCTGGGTTCCCTTCCTTGCTATCTCGGCCTAATGAAACACAGGCTTACAGCGAGGCAACCCCTGCCACGGCCTCACGGTGGAAGCCTTTTTAAGGGTCAGGACTCCATTAGCTGCAGTTTAGGTCGAAGTGCTTCAGTCGCCCATTTATCACGAGAGATTTGACGTGGCTGGAGTGCAGCTCAGCTCCAACGGTCTATGATAAACACAGACGGTGGTCCAGAATAGCTGAGGAGTGAGGAGAAAATTCCTGGGTTAATGAAATGGAGTGTGTGTGTGTGTGTGTGTGTGTGTGTGTGTGCGCGCGCATGTGCGTGGCGTGGAGTCTGAAGACATCTCTGCCTCGTCGGGCTTGTACAGCGTCTCCCGCTGCCAATTATAATCAGCCGAAGCACAATGGTGGATTATGACCAGAAAGATAATCAGGGCTGCATAGAACAATCCACATTTCTTTCTCCAACTATATAGAGAAGAGGACTTCCAAAGCTCCCACACATTGTCTTTTTTTTGTTTTTTTCTGAGCGTAATGTGGACATGTAATTATAATCCACAGCGCTTGCTGAATAGGCTGCAAATACAGTACGTGAAAAACCGCTGTCTGCAGGAACAAGTGAAAGCGGTTGACTCACCTTTCTGAGCTTCTTCGAATCGGTCGTTCTCAGCAAGCCACTGTGCGTACGGAACGTACACGTCGTCCTTGAACTGAGGATGCTTCTCGACCAAAGAGAAAGCCTGTGGTCCGTCCAAAAGAGAAAAACACGAGTTAATACACTCCAAATATCCTTGGTTTCAACATTGGCATATGTGCAGTAAATATTCCTTTATATAAATAAATAAATAAATCAGCAATTGCTTGTACAGATTCTGTACAAGTTCGTAGGTACAGAAATGCCACAAACGCCTTTAGCCACAAAACTTTCTGCGATTACCAATTATGAAAAATACACCCTGGTTAGCTATGGATGAGAAGCTCTTAGGGATAGCAGGAGATCATAGAAACTGTTTCTAATTTGCATTTTAATTCTATTTAATTTCTAACTGCCTTTGGTAATGAGGATACTGCTGTAATGATGCTCCTAGATCGTTAAGCGCTCTTCAAGCGCATTCTATTCCAACTTTAACAAAGCAAACAGCCGACGATTAGAAATGTTTACACCAATTAAAAAGTGACAAACTGGATTTTTTTGGTTAATTTATATTTATGTTACATTTATTGTTATTCAATGCATTACCTTCAAAAAACGACCTTTATTCCTCTATATAATCCCCTGCTACACTAATGTACTAGGGTTTTACTAGCGCCTGAATAATCAGGAGCTACTGTATGATCAGACTGTGAAACGCTAGCATCCCAGGAACTCCTTTACCCCAAATGTGCAAATGTGGTGTGCTGGGTAGTACTGTATGTGCTCATGAATTGTTCTGTAAAAACGTTTTGATTGCTGGTAAAGGGCCTCTAAAGGAGTTCCTGGAAGGCCTGCGTGATGATGATGTGAAGCAGGCAGTCTAATCATGGCTCCGGTCTCCGGGGAACATTTTCTACACTGATGGTATCCAAGCACTTGTGAAATGATGGGATGAGCGCATTAGTGTAGCATTTATATGGAGAAAAAAGACGTCCCGGTTTGACTTGAACACCCCTCGTACTTTCTCCACAAGTTATTATGACGGAAAAAAAAAACGTGCGGCTTGTTCCGTTCGTGAGAATCCTAACGGTGTCATTACACTGATTGAAAAGTCCTCTATCCTCCTTCCAAAAAGTTATAAATGTCTCCACAGCGTAAAATCTGAAGCGTCTGCCGTGGATAACTTGTTACAATAGAAACAAAAAGTTTCGTACACTTTCAGAACGCTTTCTTTTCGACCAGATTCAAGAATAGTATAAGGCAATTTAGTATGCTATATCCATCATTTGACGTGTGTAGTTGCTCTGGTTAATTGCTATGTATGATAGTTAATTACCAGTTAAGTAGTTTGTAATTAGCAGCACATAATTGTACCACAGCAACACACAAGACATTCATACCGTATAACTGCATGTTATAAAACACATTTGGCGACTGACAAAGAGAAATGTATTTGACCGGCTATCCCCCGTCCTCCCACACACACCTCATCCCAGTGCTTGGCCTCTACATGTAGCTTCACCAAGGCTTTCAGGTCGCCCGTTTTGGAGTAGGTCTCAGCCGCGTAACCATGGTGATTCAACTTCTGGAAGAATTCGGCGCACCTGGCCAACGGCTCGCGCTCGGCTTTATCGAGTTTCCGCGCCAAGTCGATCAACCTACAGAAAGAGCGAAGGAGAGGAGTCCAAGAGAAGGAAAGGGAGTTGTTTGATTCAAGATGAACTTTGCTTATCTGATATAAAGATAGCAATAATATAATAGGMGAGTTGCGCAAACAATGGAGGTTCATTTTCCACATTATGTTCGGGCAACGATCCATGAAATTAGTTCCATTTTAYTGTTTTCTCTTTTCTTGCCAGTGATTTAATTATATGTTGTCCTCCACATTGTTATTATCTGTTTGATGTGAGGCTATAGTCTTT
>QMIH01000398.1:119622-137996 GCA_003987875.1 Clarias batrachus | reverse complement strand
AAAAAAAAAGGCAGAGAGCGCAGGACAGATTTGAACATTCATAAATTTGGAAACAGATGAATAGTGCTTCTTTGAATAGTGATTAATTTCTCAGAATTCTCAACAAGCACCAGGAAGCACCATCTGCTGCTTTCATGAGTTATGTGATGCAATATTCTCGTAAGAACCCCAAATCAAACGGGGTGCCTGTGTGGGTAATTATTGCTAAAACCTTTTTGGCTGTGTCAAAGTCCAGTCCTTCCAGCGCTTCTGTAGCCAGATCCCTCCAGTCGCTGTCCGTCACGCCAAGGCATGCGATCTGATAAGCTTCCTTAAACATCCGTCTCTCCAGATACTGATACATCGGAGCCGACTGCCAAAAATTCGCCAATTCTACGATTAATCTTACAAATGAGATAGCTTAAAGAATATTCATAGATCGACAGGAATGCACAGTGACAGGCACAGGAACGCTCCCTCACCTGAGGCACCTCCACCGCCGCCATGGAGTAGACGTGCAAGCAGAAGATCTTTGAGCCATTGTAGCCCACGACAAAACCCTGAAGCTTCTGCTGGTGCACAGGGAAATTGCTGGCCTTGATGTTCAGGTAGCCACTGCCAGAGAAACACAGCATGTCCTCACACTGTGTGTTCCAAGCCACACTGTTTGCATTGGGCTCCTAAATACACACACACACACACACACACACACACACACACATACAATATTCAGAATGTTACCGAAAAATATAAAGCAGGAACTATATGGTGGGAATAAAACCTTATTCAGGGGAGTTTAAGGAGCTGGGGTAATTCAATCTTTTGCAAGTTGTGCCYGTGATTTGATTTCCATCTAGATTGACAACACCAGTGTTTTCCCTCTCTCCACTTCTAAGCCCCGAATCCCTGCTGTTTTCTACTAAATCTAAATGTGGCCAGATTAGACCTGTCAAGATAGACATCCCTGTGCGTTTATAGAAAATGTGATGTGACTGAAGAGATTTGTTTAAAACCCCTTTAAAATAACACTACAGWTGCTTCTCAACCATGTCTGAAAAATTCACTCGCTATAAGTAATATCATTTCATCTTAATACTGTCTTTACTGGGAGCCTATTAAAAATGGATAGAAATCTAATGAGAAAGACAAGCAAAGTGAACTTTATGTCATGCTATTATTGTGGTTGAAACATTTATAATCACTGGGTTTTCAATAAACTGGCACTTTTTTTGTGTTCCGAGAATTCTTTAAGGAACAGGAGAAAATGAGTTCACAATAAAAACCTACTGTTCCACCTACTGTACTGTATGCAGTTTAAATGCCTTACTTGACCCATGTGAGATTTGCATGCCATTATCATTATCAGAACTTCAAAGTTGTCTATGAATTAGATATGGGCGATGTGTCAGGATTCGACAATGCCACGCACTCATCCTTAAAACTCCTCGAGCTGGCTTGCATTGCTGGTGGAACGGGCTCGAGGTAAATTGGAAGTGCAAGCCCGTGACGTGGAAACTGGCAACCGAGGCACGACAGCCGACATGTGCATCTCTCTGATAAACAGGAAACAAAAGTAAGTGGTTATGCAACCATCTTGGATCAGGGCCGAACCTGGAAAAGCAGTTCTTTGGTCTGGATGTCGTAGACCAGGCAGGTGTTGTGCTCATCTACAACCGCCAGCTTATTGCGAGACGTGCTCATGTCCAGGCAGCGCACAGATGTGTTCTGCTTCAGCAGGGTGATAGGGAATGGGTTGTCCACAAAAATCTTCAAAATCTGCCCAACGAGAGAACATATGTTAGGCCTGATGTAATGTCTGGCTAATATACAGTAAGCTCATGAAAGATGTATAAATAGCCCTTTAAACTTGAACTTCAGATTTCACTGTGTAAATCACATGAATCTACTAATAAACACCATATGATATGGTTGATGTCTTTAGCATGGTTGAAGTCTTTCCACTATTAAACAACAGGTTAAAACTTAAACCGGGCCAGATGAATGGATGCAGAATAAGGAAATGACAGAAAGGTTTAACAGCAGCCAAGTGAGGTAGCAAATGTTAAGGCTCTGGGTTACTAATCAGAAGGTCAGGGGTTCAAGCCCCAGCTCCACCAAGCTGCCACCTTAAGCAAGGTCTGTAASCCTATCATAATAACCTTGCCCTTTAACCCCAGACTAGGAAGTGCAAAGAAAAGAATGACACTGTGTTGTTATATACTGTATAAGGTGCATTCTGGGTCAACTGGGACTTTTGATTGTGCAGAACATAGTTATGAGAGTTAAAAGTACCTTTTATTTAATGGATAATACCCTACTAAACTAATGCACTTATCCCAGTGTTTCACATGTGCTTGGCTACCATGAAGATAGAAAGCTTTTTTAGTATGCTGGAGCCMTGATCAGACTGTCTGGCCTCCCTTTAATGGCCCAAACATGTGGAAATGGCTTGGAACGAGGTAAGGACTGTACAGGGGGTGGGGGGGGGGATGTCAATAACTCCCAACCGACTTCCTGTAATGTGCAAGTGGTGTTGGTGAATGATAGTGTGTATTTTCAAGAAGCCTGCAGTGGGATCTGAGCCACCTCAGCCGGGATCATCATTCACATACTGTACGTGCAGCCTTCTTCAAAAGAAGTTTGCACCATTCAAATGTATTACTGCGCCTAAGAGTCTAATCACTGTACTGTGCTTGAAGTTTTCTGTAAATGTCAATCGGTTTTATGCCTTCGTTCACACGAAATTTCATCATGAGTCCCAACTGACTTSAACGACCTTGCCGATGTGACTAAGGCTTCTTTCTGCTCCTTCTTCTTCATTTAGATGTCCAGTACACAGTATAAACATTACTGATGTTCAAAAAAAGGAATGGAATTTGCCAGGTATCTTGCAGAAAATAAATGTACACGTATAAACGTTTAAACATTTAGAAATAGAYTTGCAGTCAAATTTATTAGGCACACAAGTAGACCTGCTCATATATGCAGCTATTTAATCAGCCATGGATGTTTCAGCAGAGCAATGTACAGGGGCCGGACTATGAAACTGAAACGCCTGGTAGTGCCTCTTTTTACGGCCAATACAGCATCAATCCGTCTTGGGGATGACGGATACAAGTCCTGCACAGCCATTTTTGAGCCATTCTTCTTGCAGGTCACTACGTGATGCTGGTGGAGGAAAACGTTTCCTCCAAAACACACCAAAGTGGCTCAGTGATATTTAGATCTGGTGACTGCGCAGGCCATGGGAGATGTTCAAAKTCACTTTCATGTTCATCAAACCACTCTGTCACCGGTCTTGCTGTATGTATTGGTGCATTATAATCATTGTTATACTCATACAGATACTGCACATATCCACATCAAGCAACACAAGGTGGTGATGATTTTTGGTGCCAGACAGTAAGCATTTCAGAAACTGCTGATCTCCTGGGATTTTCACACACAACAGTCTCTAGAGTTTACACAGAATGGTGCGAAAAAACAACATCCAGTAAGTGGCAGTTCTGCAGTTGCAAATGCCTTGATGATAAGAAGGGTCAGAGAAGAATTTATTAAAGCACCATTTACAACCATGGTCAGAAGAAAGGCATTTTAGRACACATTAAACAGCAAATACTAGAGACGGAAATCAGTGCAGCTTTTTTCGCAGTGTCTATCAGTTAACAAGGGCAATACAGTATGCCTTTCCCTTTAATAATTCCCAGGCTAAATAACTGAACTTAACCCCAATAAAGGATGACAAACTTCCTGTGCAGCAGGACAACTGATACCCAGGCAGAATAAAGGCATTAAATATGTGGAATACTGTTTATAATTAACTGTAAAGGCATACTAGGATATTAATTACATATATCGTCACACTGACTGAGGGTACACACACACACACACAGACAAACACAGCTGCAAACTGTTAAAACATGCCATGCAGAAACCATATGGCTACAGTAAGTATTCCCCCTCCAGGTACAAATTAAGTAGGTACACCTAATAAAGATTTGAAATCCTTCCTTTTTATTATGATGCTTTCACCTTAACAGCAGTCATTACGTCATGGAAATGTGCAGCTCTCCCAATGTGTTAAAATCAGTTGCGCAATTAGAGGCCCGGTAGAGACATAGAGACTGCCTGTTCCGGGACGACCCCGCCCCCATCCACAGKGTGCAACGTCTGACGTCTGACATAAGCTATGACCCTCATAGTCACTAGATCTCAGATCTCACCAGATCTGACTTTGAACCGGTTAGATAGCACTGTTCGCCACCGTCGCCATCTAAACATCAAACATCTTTTACTGTTAATCTCTCTAGTACAGTTCTTGCCACATGCAGTATGCTGCTGTTGTTTTTTTTTTTTTTATAATTTACTTGTTCAACCATGAAAATCTGCAGAGAAAGAGTCAAGCATAAAGTGCATTCCAGAGACAGGAAATGATCCGTAACTATAAAGCTCTCCCTCACTTTAATACTCTGAGTTACTCTGAGTGCACAGACTCCTTGACATACTGTACCAACAAATGAAAAAGGTCAGGCGGATAAATTCTCATGCAAGTATCCGAGGCACTGTATGCACTACATGTAAACATGACCAAAACTATACAGACACATGATCAGCACACATATCTAAGCTTGTTGGTCATCCCATTCCAAAACAAGTGGCATTAATACATAGAAAGAGTCCCGTCCAGTCCATTTTTATCTACAGTATAACAGCTTCCACTCTTCTGAAAATACTTTTGGAGTGTGTCCGTGGGAATTTGTGCCCAATCGGTCAAAAGAGCATTTATGAGGTCGGGCACTGATTTTGGACGAGAAATCCTGGCTCGAAGTCAATGTTCCGTGCATTTCGAAGAGGCTGAGGTCGTGGCTCTGTACAAGCTCCACCAGACCAAACTCGTGTTAAACCATCTTTATACTGCATAAAGTTCTAGCTTTGTGCCGTGTTAGAACAGCAAAGGACCCTCCCCAAACTGTTGCCCCAAGGTCGAAAGCATTGACTGAATTGTCTAACATGTTATTGTATGTTGTAGAAGTAACACTGGATTTGAGTGGCCAGCTTTTCGTCCTCTACTGAAATGCACTGTTTAGGGTTCTCGTGGTACACATTAAGCCCACATCTTTTTTTTAAACGCTTTCGGATTACAGAGATGGTATGCTTTAMAGTGCGCCACCTGATCCGTGGAATGGCACATAGCACCATGGGTTGGTTACTGCAATTGTGCGCAGTTGCCTGGCCACGGAAAGACATTTGAAGCTACTGACGCACAGCTCTGCTGCTGATGTTGCTTCCAGAGGCAGTTTGCATGTCTGCAGAGAGTGATGTAATAAGCAATTTTACGCACTACACACTTCAGCACTTGCTGGCCTCATTCTATGAGACTGTGTGGTCTACCACATCATGCCTGAGCTGCTGTTCCTCCTATATGCTTCCAATTCAGGTTAATAGTATTTACAGTTGACGTACTGCCAGTGTTTGTCAGTGCAGATCAAATGATCGCTTGATTTTATGTATATGGGTGCGACTGACACATCTGAACTCACTCACTGGGACGGGTTGAATATAGAATTAAATCCACTTGTGCAACTAGACTGTATGTTTTAGGGAAATACAAAAAAAGAGCACATTTAAGAGRAACTGTTGATGTGTTCGGTAACCTGATTTTRTGGATCCGACCCACTTGGACGACGTGTAATGTGGTCTGTCACCTAAATTAAGCATGACGTCTACATATTTTTCTTTATTCTGTAATTATGAACTTTTTACCCATAATTCTCTCCAATTCTTTTATAAAATCACATACATAAGCGCTCGCCCTATCATCTGGAGATCGCGAATTCGTTTCCCRGGTGATGCTGTAACCTCTCGCAGCCGGAGGTCTAGAGAGAGCTGATCTCTCAGAGGGGAGGGATGAGAGGTACTTAGTGCTCCCACATTAATCAGGAGCATCTGTGAGCTCACACAAGCGGAAGAAGGGGATAGCGCTGTCCTCCGAGTGCGTTACTCCGCCCCTAACGGTGCATGAGCGAGCAATTCGAAATGATGCGGTCGGCTGGCGTCACGTGGTTCGGAGGAAACAAGTGATAGTCTTCGATCCTCCGGACTGAGTGGCAGTAGTAGCGTAATGTGAAGCTCCCTAGTGACAGGGAGGAATTGGACACGACTAAATTAAGGAGAAATTTGGGGTTATTTAGCACATTTATATTGACTACATAAATTCCATATCTGTTCCGTCATAATTTCAGTGATGTCGGTATTAATACACAATGTAGAAAACAATAACAACCATCAAATTAACCGTTTTTGAAAACTCACTGCTCCGTTTTTGAGGCCGACCAGAAGCCCCTCCCTTCCTGGTGGACCACCGATCACTTTGATGTAGCGAATCAGAGACTCCATGATCCATTCCTTCTCTTTCACACTGCTAAACGATAAACACTGTAGTCTCTTCTCCTACACACACACACAAAAAAAAGCATGTACACAGGTGGTAAGCATCTTTCTTCAGCCGACAGTAGATAAAAAAAGTTTCGAATCACGACAGCGCACAATAAAAACAGACCCCCAGTAGAACGCCATAGCAATTACAAGCCGGTCAGGATGAAATGAAACAGCATGTTAGGATTACGAGGGGGAAAGCGGAGATGCCAGGCTTTGACGATGAGCAGTTAGAGCCGACGCTCTTTGAGCAGAAGAAAACACCTTTTGTCTTTAGGGAACAAGATTTAAGAGATCATCAGGCTGCTAAAAAAAAAAAAAAAAGAAAAGAAAAAAAAAAGAAAGGCTTTGGGGGAGAGTCGGTGAGTGAATCATTCTCACTGTCTGTATGACACAAACCACAGACTGAAAGCAAAGCCGCCCAGGCATTTAAAGCAGACAACGGTCAAGACCTTGTCTCGGTATCTTGCATCGTCTGAGTGTATAAAAGCGCGCACACACACTCGCTTACTCACACACAGCTGTGAACTGAGCCATGTGGTGACTACATAGCTACAGTCGATTTGTTTGTGGGTATGCAGACCATCTCTCGGGTACTTGAACAGCATTGTATGTTACATATACATATACATATTATATTGTATATCTAGTGTAGACATGGCATGTTTCACCAAAAACCTTCATGTACACACATCATACAACTTTCATTCAACGAGTACTTTCCTGYTGTACTTTATACCTGACAGAGTATGATGTGCTGCGAGCAGACGACCAGCAGGTTGCACTCGAAGCGCCGGCAGATCTTCTCTTTGACKCGGTAGTGCATGTCAGACGAGTCGTCTGAACTCAGCTCGTAAATCAGAATCTTCTCGGGGAGCTGGATGGCTAGCCGGCTGCGGTAAATGGCGATCTTTTTCACGAGCTCGCGGCACTTTATGCGCACTGGGGGTGATGAGAAAAAGGAAGAAGCGCGTTAGTAAGATCCGAAGCGAAACCYGGGACGCGGTGCCTTGCAGGCAAGTGTGAGCTCGTCGGCCACTTTATTAGGAACACCTGGACACCTGCTCATTCGTAGGATTTCACCAGATCATCCAATGATGGAGTGGTTTGAGTAGTTCCGGATCAAATGTAAGGAAGAGTTCTAGGCTTAGGGGCAAGGAAAAAAAGCATCTTAAAGTACATTAYAACAATGTCAATCCTTGAAATGTTCCACTCCTGTCAGCCCAGAACAGGAATCTGAGTCACAGGAAAAAAAAAAAAAAGAGTACATTCTGGGAGAGGGTTGATCTGATGAGAATATTAACTAGATTTCCTGACCTTCTACGCAATGCTCTGCTGCCCCACGACTGGCTGACTACATAATTGCATGAATCAGCAGGTTCCTAATAAAGTGGACGGGCATGCATTTTCAAGTCATCATGTAAAACAACTAGGACCTGAAGTACAGAAGTGCAGGAGAAGGTAAAGTTGTGCTCTTTTTTCGGAAAACATATTTCCCATGCTTTCATGCAGCAATCATTTCCCATTTAAAAGGTAAAGTAAAATGTAATATTAATACTAATCAAACAGCGATCGATGGTACTCAAACATCTGTGCCATAGCTGTGGATTCATTCTGAATATCAGCCTAAGAAATAAACCCTCGGGGCGATTTCCTCACGTGGCGAACGTCACCATTTGATTACAGTTTTAGATACCGCCATGCTTTAGAGAACGCCTAATAAGCCATTCATAGACTGAGAATCATCAAAGCGGCGATGAGAGCGCAGACTAGAGAAATTTGAATTTTAAAGGTCCAAATTAAGACTCTCATAACAAGAAATTCAGCCAACAGAACAGACGTGAGGAGATTATTTCCCCTATGGTCAGTCAAGAGGAGAGAGAGATAAAGATGAGGCTTGTGATTTAAATGACTGACTGTTCCCTCAGGGGATGAGATAGAGCTGCTGCAGATGATGCTGATAGGCAAAGTGAAAACCCATTTCCCGTTGTAATCTTTAAATTTAGGGGTGACTTTCAAGTTGAGGCTTTAATTCAGATGGAAATGCAGGCGAGGCAGGTTTAAGTGCAGTATAGCACGGGAGCACCTTTCTGCTCGGTGATGAGGTGTTGGACGATGACATCGGTCATGCTGTCTCTGTAGGCGTAGCGGTCTTTATAGAGGCCGTGCACTGTGCTGAATATCAGCTGGAAGAAGGCTATAGTGCCATCCTGACAGCCCACCACCTGGAAATCAGGAAAAAGACACAGTAATCACACTTAGCGACATAGTGTTAACTCATGATCCTAAACAGAAGTATAAACGCAAAAATGCTATAGCCTGAACATTATAATTCAGTATTTGAGCTCGAATCAACATCATATAAACACTAAGTGTGATATTTTCCTGGATTTAGAAGTAGGGCTGATTTTTTTTTTACATCCTCATTACCATTTTAATACTCACAAGATGGCATTCCATCTCATAAATTAAAACTATTTGCATTTTAGTCAATCACTTTCTCTCTTGCATGCTCTCTCGCTCCCACACACACACACACACACACACACACACACACACACATCACAGTTTCTAAAACAAGCTCTGCCTCACATGCATTTGCATTTTAACTCTGTCTTCCTGGCTACCCTATAACTTCTAAAAGTGTCAGGATTCGTTCCAAATCACTACAGCAGCCAAATACACTGATTGGCAACTAACAGCTTGGGGAAAAAAAAAATACATAAATAAAAATAAAAAAAATCAGGAAGAGGAAGTGTTACCACATAGTTGGAGTCTGGTTTAACCCTGCAGGTCCACACCCAGGAGTTCTGCTCGCCGATGGTCCCGAGTCGCACCCCATCTTTAGTGTAGAGGGACACCTGCTTGTCCGAGCCTCCCATCACGATGTACTCGCCTTTCGAGAAATAGCTCACGCAGCAGGGGTCAAAGGTCAACTGCCTGTCCTTCCCGACCTGACGAAAAGGAAAACACAAGCAAGCATGATGTCAAGCCCCAAATCAGAGGAGTTACATAACGTGAGTGGGCATGCTGTAAAAAATATATAATCTATAAAAAGGATACCCAGTATGAGGATCAGGATTCTGCTTAAAAATAGTTCTGTTCAGGATCCGTATCTGAACCGAGGCTGCAAAGTGAAAATGGTTTTCCTTAAGGCTGCATTTTTATGATCATGAACCAAGCACAAAAATAGCACACGCGATTTTATCCGGTGTGTAGGTGTGGCACGGATATATTTACGGAACCGGTGCAGGCGGCAAAAAACTAAAAAAAAAAAAAGCAGATTTGTGCAAAATTTCGGTTTATAGTGACATTTAATCACACCCGCTCTCCTGACTCAATTTAAAAGCCACGGTCAGGGAGACCATCCTGACTTTTGAGTAGGAATTCTGACCTCGAGGGGGTTTTCATTCATTTTACCAAGTCAGAGGTCAGAAATATAATCAACGAGATATAGGAGCTCACAGCGTATTCTCAGAAAAACTTTTATAGTTTGATTTTCCTTTTACCCTCTCTGGTCTGATTAGTGAACAAGATACTGTAGGTCGCTTTAATAAGAAGAGATTGTTGACAAAAACAGTTTGTTTAAAAATGAACATGTGTGTGTGCTTATTCTCCGTCTGAGATCTGTTCAGAATCACGAGTCAAAAGTGGTAACACCGGTATGAAAGAAAACATAACCACGTCCATTTCTGTTTACAAATGCAAACTAACCACCACAAATTAGGGATTAAATGCAACTGTTATCTCTATTCACTCATTTTACTCGCTTATCTAGACTTTTGGAATCGAGAAGTTTCTAGACTGGTAGACTGGACATGCAGATTAGGCTAATAGGCATTCCCAAAGTTCCCAAATTCCTGGAGTCCATCCCAGGGGACTCTGGGCACGAGGTGGGGTACACCCTGAACGGGGTGCCAGGCCATTGCAGATTGCATAACAAGATTGCATAAGTATTTGCTTTATTCTGTATACAGGGTCACTGGAGGTCTGGAGCCTATCCCCTGAAGACTTAGGGCAAGAGGTAAGGTACAGTTCACCAATCAAGCACACAAACATACACACACTAATGCGCTTATTCACACACTATGCGCAATTTGGGAAGACAATTCTGCATGTCTTTGGATTGTGGGAGGAAACCGGAGTACCTGGAGGAAACCAACCAAGCACGAGGAGAACCGCATGCATACAGATCCGAGGTGGTACTCTGGACGTGCAATACCTCAATGCTAACCATTACGCCATCATGCTGCCTAAATTTTTAAGCTTTTGTTTTTAATCATTGCTACACGGTAACAAAATGCTTTTAAAAATGTAAGCTAATTAAAAGACAGCATGCAAATTTTAGCCCAAATTTTTTAAAGCAGTTTTTTAAAGTCTACCTACAGTAACAGGTGTCAAATTCTTAGCAGCGAGGTCTAAGACAACAGAGAGCGGTAAGAASCCCAGACACGATTCATAAAGAGTCTTTATCAAAGGTGAACAACATGATAAAGATATTTGACAATGACTGCCTGTTGTATTAAATACACTGCCTGGCCAGCAAATTTATTAAGAGTTTTTGATAATTGGATCATTAGCGCAGTAATTAATATGTTCCAGCAGGAGACAATTATTTTACCCCTAGCAGACGCAGTGAGTAGCTTCTCATTTTTAATACATACATGTAAGGAAGAGACATAGTTGTGGAAAAGTTGTGGTCAAATATTGACCTGAATCAAGCAAAGAAAACAACTAAGGAGATTGGGGAAATAAGTGAAATTAATAAATGTCCAACACATTGTTAAAACCTGGAAGGATAGTGCTGAACCGTCRACTTTGCAGAAGAAATGTAGCTTGGTAAAGTTGCATCGTAAAAGAAACCACAGCTAGGTTTTTTAGAGAGAGTAAGAGCATTTCTACAGTATGTGGCCAAAAGAAAACCACTTGTTAGTGAGAGTAATCAGAAAAAAAGGCTTTAATTTGTTAGCAAACACAAAGATTGGGGTTTGGAGCAATGGAAAAAGGTCATGTGGTCTGATGGGTTTAGACTGACCCTATTCCAGCGCCATCAGTCAGGGTAAGATGGGAAGTGCATAAAGTGATGCAYCAATCATACCTTGTGCCCACTGTACAATCCTCTGGAGGCAGTGTTATGATCCGGGCTTATAAATAAAATGAAGTTATCTGATGACCTGACCACGCTGAATGACCAGGTTATCACATGAATGGAGGTTTTCTTCCCTGATGATAGGGGGATATTCCAGGACTCGAATTTTTGAAACAGTGACTCTGGGAGCATGAGGAATCATTTTCACACCTGAACTGGCCGCCACAGAGTCCTGATTTTAACCGTGGTGAAAGTCTTTGGAATGTGCTGGAGAAGGCTTGATTTGATTTAACACTCTCTGAAAAACCCAGCAAGCTACTGAAACCCCAACTACAGTGTCGTGAAAGTATTTGCAAACGCCCCCTTGCAAAATCATGAATGAACTTCACTCGTTAAATTTCACTTACCACAAAAAAAAAAAAGCACTTTAATAGAACCTGTCTGACAAAGTCAATCATACCTAAGTCACARTAAAATACCTAAAAAATAAAAATAAAAAAAACAACAGTTGAGAAACAAAGTAATTGACATCTATCAGTCTGAAAAGACAAAGCCATGTCTAAGTGAATGAGCGACCACAAATGGAGAAAACTTGGAACAATGGGTACACCTTTTTTTAATTATTATTATTATTACTCCAAGAGCACAAAGATGAGTAATCCAGGAGCTCATAAAAGAACCCAGAACTTTTTAAACCCCTGCAGGTCTTACTAGCCTCAGTTAAGRCCGATGTTCCCGATTCCACAATAAGAAAGTGACAGCAGAAAAAGGCCGTCCATGGTAGAATTCCATGGCAAAATCCACCGCTGACCACAAAGAACACAAAGGCTTGTCTCACATTTACTAAAAAAAAAAACCAAACATCTTGATTACCCCATTACCTTTGGCCAAATATTCTGTGGAGTGATGTGACAAAAGTTTCATAAGTGTGTTTCACACAGTGTTTCATAAAAAAAAAAAAAAAAAAAAAAAATTCCAACAGTCAAACCTGGTGGTAGCAGTGTGATGCAGCTTAAGGTCCTGGACAAATCGCCATAATTGATGGAATGATGAATTCTGCAGTCTACCGGCCATCAGTCTGTGAACTCAGGCTCAACGCATATGGGTTATGCAGCAGGACAATGATCCAAAACACACAAGCATGGCCACCTCTAATGTGCTCAAAAAAACTAAATTAAGGTTTTTTGAAGTGACCTAGTCAAAGTCTGGACCAAAATCCAATTGAATTGAGATGCTGTGGCATGACCTTAAACAGGTTAAACCCTCCAATATTCAATTCAGTGAAATTTTAACAAATTTGTAACAATTGTCACTAACCCTAACCGCAGCTTTACCCAAACAAAAGAAATTATGGAGGTTTATATGATGATTAGATGATAGTCCCTGATGAGCAAGCCGAAGGCAAAGCTGACCATGAAAACTTCCCTGAGATGGCTCCACCAATATGGCTGAAATAAAACACTTCTGCTTAGAAGAGTGGAACAAAATTCCTCCGCAATGTGAAAGAATCATTGGCAGTTATGGGGAATGCTTGATTGCAGTTATTGCCGCCAAGGATGGTACAACCAGTTATTATGTTTAGAGGCAAATATGTTTTTAATCTAGGGCTAGGTAGGTTTGGACAGCATTTTCCCATAATAACTGAAATCATCACTTAAAAACTGCATTTTTTTATTATTTACTCTGGTTATCTTTGTGTAATATAAAATAGTTTTATGATCTAAATACTTTTATAAACTTTTTTCATGGCACTGTATAGATTTCCAGGTTAGCTAGGCCTGTTTATAAACCACTGATAGTGGAGGTGTTCACTACAGCATAGCTGACTCGGTTAGATAACATTCCTCAGATATGTAGAACATCGTCTGATTAGATTTATCATCACAGAAGTATATTTACTCCGACAGTCTGAGTCAGTGTTTTGAACTCCACCATTGACTGTTCTCTTTCTTCAAGATAAGTGATTTGTATTTACTTGGTAGTCTTTTCAAAGCCTTTATTGTAAAGACAGTACGTTGCAAAATGTTATTTTTGCTTTGAATGTGCACCAGTAGGTTGAAAAATACCATTGTTCTGGCCGATTTTGTCTAGTACTCCCCGTGTTCCAGCACTCCACCCACATCAGCGTGGGCCTACACCAACTCAAATCATCAATCCTTTAGCAGTTACACCATTAACTTCACTTCGCTTAGTGGGAAAGATGATTGCTAAACATTTTATTTTAAAAAAAGACAGCTACAGATATTATATTATTCATCGAAACGATTAGMTTAGGGTCAGAGGAAGAAAGAAAATCAGGACACCTAAAAAAAATTTTTTTTTTTTAAACACACAAAGCAACATGTACTTTACGAAACCAGGCCATGTTACATGTAGTACAATGGGATGAAAAAAAAAAAAAGAACTACCTTTCATGACCTCAAAGGACATAATAAATCATGAACGTGTCGCTGCAACATGAAAATACACAGCAAAGCGAGTGTAAAGTGCAGAGTCAGCTCCCCGAGCATTTCCAAATAAACATTCTTTAGTCGGACAGCTCAATGAATTCTTACTAACCGGAGGTGCGTACAGCTGTTTAAAAGGGAGAGAAATTCACTGGAGGCGGAGGCGGCTCACACTGATTCAGTGATTTAAAAAAAAAGAGAGGGAGAGAGAGAGAGAGAAATATATAGAGAAAAAGAGACAGAAAAAGAGAGCTCGTGTTTCATATTTCAGTGTCTGCGTCGTGTCTTCCCACTCAGTCTCTTCGGATCAAAGCTTCATCAGGCCATTTAGCTGTCTGGGCAAGACTGACCCCCATCATTTTTCTAAATGGCCCCTATTGTGTTGGTCATGGAGGTCTGTTGGTGCAAAGTCTTGTCACAATTATAAAGGCTCCACAACATGTACATGCACACGCACACACACATACACTTTTACATTTCACAGAGCATCTGTTTCCCTTCACAGCCAACCCGAGGCCGGGCGGCTGGCCTCCATTCCTTTTCTCTGAAATACCTCCTTGGACTACGGCACGGGTTTTTTTTTTTTTTGCCACTATTAATAGCATTCTAACACAAACAACATGTGTGGAAAGAGAGCGAGAAAGAACACAGAGTGAGGAGAGCCTCGGTCTGAGCCGATGTTTCATAGCAATGTAACAAGCAGCCAGCAAGGATCTGCCCTTAATTACTACACTTCCCATGAATACCCTGGAGGGAAAAAAAGACTTACAGGTTATGATTAGAAAGCTGTAAAAGAGTGGTGGAGGAAGGGAGAAAAGGTGTGTGTGTGTGTGTGTGTGTGTCGATGTTGTCTGTAGAACCTCACAACACAAGCGCCAAAGGGAGTTAGAGTTCTAGTACTGGGTTATCATTCCAAATAGCATTTGAAATCTCTCTTCTCACCCTCTCCGACTCGAAACAGCTCGTCTTCTTTTTTCCCCCTACTGCTATAGAAGCGCCCAGACGCTGACAGTACCCAGAACAGCAGTCGTTCTTGCCTGGGGGTTTGAACCCATAATAAATCAAGACTTTAATCAGCGCAGAGCATCATGTTCCATGTTTATTTCATTCACTTCCTCTCTACTTCTCGTCCTTGCTGCGTAGGTACGACTTCACTGATGTGAATCGGAATCATTATCTGAGTGAATAATAACAGTTTTGTTTATACGGCACCTTTATCACACTCAAGGTCATRTTACAATGAAACAAAGGTGGAGGGGGGAGGGAGAGTCGAAAAGGCAGAGACTGTACAATCAGTACTATACATCATTCTGAAATTTCTATATTAAAAAAACATGTAAATACTGCATCAAACGAGAATGAACCCAGGTAATATACATTACATGTAAAAAGACAGGGGTGGAAAAATGTGCGGCTCGGATAGTTTTTCAAGTAAAAAGAACAAACCCCCATCTCCTTTTTGTTTTACACCATTGGACCCTGGTCCTGGAGATTCACCTGCCCATTACCATTTTAGTCATTTTTCATTCCCAGGGCACCTTATTTGACTAATCAGCTAATTAACAGCCTTTTCTGAATTGAATTGGACAAGACAGATCCGGCGAAAAATGTGTAGGACTGGGGATCCTCCAGGACCACGGTTAAGAACCACCGTCCTCAACATAAAGGTTTAAACTTAATGCAACTCAAGTTGAAGCAAAAAACCTTTCTATGCTACTGAGGCTACAGTCTCACAACCTGCCGCACTATACACATCCGCCAGGCCTCCATTTTGTTGACGCTAGCATGCTGTTTAGTGGCCAGATTTAGCAGCCAACATTGACTGTTCAGAATCAGGAACATGCTGGTATGTGGGGGGCGAAAATGAGAAAAGTTCATCATCAGCATATAACTCTGGTATATARCTCTCTGGTTAAAGTTGTGGTTGAACACACCTTGAGTAATAAGATAACCAACTGGCCATACTAGTTCCCGGTTACAGTAGGTTTACAAGGMCCCAWTACATGGGACTGGACAGTGGACTGGAGGGRTTGCTCACGGCCTTGTGGGATTGCTTATGAATTCATYATTTATCCACATACAGTAAATATGACGCTGCTTAAAAAAATGATAATAAAGACAATTATGGAAAGATGGGTATGAAAAGCTGGTACCTGTTTTCCACTGAGTTGGTAGAAGGACAGTTTTTGACCCCAATCAGCCACCGCCAGGATATCATGGTGCTCGTCCCTGAACACACCAAAAAAGGAAGAAAAAAAAAAGATAAAACAAGCTCCGGATCAGTTTTTCAGAAAATGACAAAAAGTTCATTTTCTTAACATATTTCATCTATTCAAATATGTAAAAGTGGACAGTAATATTTATAATATTTACTACAGCTACAGAAGGTTGACTGATGAACCGTGAGGTTTTCTGTACTAGCCCAGTTTACACAGACAATATTTCTTCGATACGACAGAAATCATTCTGAGTAGAGAGTCGGTTTCGATTCTGTTTGATAAGATGTGCGTTTAAATGCACAAAGGATTTAATCAGAAGAGGACAGTTTTCATATGTGCAAAGTAGTTCTGCCTGCTGTGATGTGTTTAACCAGACAGGATTTTAGGTTAGACTTCACTCCTTCTGCATTATGATTGGCTGTAAGAAGTCAGTCTAATCTCTGATTTGGTGAGACAATTAGTGCTCCTTCTTCAGCTAGAGACCCACTGGACAAAAGTGAAGACAGGTGGAAGAGAGTTGTTATCACAAAGATTTCCTTCCAGAAAACTCGTGAAGAACGATAGATCTGTTCCAACATGAGAAAAACAATGGCATGAAGTGTTTACATGGCTATTATTTACCCACTGAATGAACTATCAAAGGTTTACACCATCCATCTCATTTCAGTTTCAATGGTTGGCTCAGAATGAGGCAGATACATGATGCATGTTCCCATTATTAGCCACTGAAGGCTGTACAAACACACACACAGTGCCAGGCCCAAGCCCAGAAAAACTGGGGATGGCTTCATCAGTAAGGAAATCAAACATGTAGGCCTGGTGAGTGAACTAGAGCTGTAGAACTGTTCATTCATGACTTTAGACAAGAAATTATTGCCTTAAAATCATTATTAGGTCTGATTTTACAGTATTGTTGAGCGTAGCTGCTTTTGAGTTATTGAGGTTTGGGTCAAACCAAATCAATGGACCGTTCCACATTTCCACCACGAGAAGTAAATGAAAGGATCACAAACACCCCGGCTATGATTCACTGACCCCACTTAGAGAATCACCGCTCTACACAGTCTTCACAAGAGCTAGGAAAAATTACRAAAAGAACCAAAACCAAAAATATTTAGAACAAAAAGTCCTAAAGTGGGTGGCATGGTGGTGTAGTGGTTAGCACTGTCGCCTTGCACCTCCATGGGTCCAGGTTCGATTCCCGGTCAGGCTCGATTCCCGTCTCTGTGTGCATGGAGTTTGCATGTTCTCTCCGTGCTTGGTGGGTTTCCTCCGGGTACTCCGGTTTCCTCCCAAAGACATGTAGGTTAGGCTAATTGGTGTTCCCAAATTGCCCGTAGTGTGTGATTGAGGGTGTGAGTGTGTGTACCCTGCGATGGATTGGCACCATGTCCAGGGTGTACCCCACCTTGTGCCCCAAGCATWGCTCTTAAGCCACCCCTCATTTCTTCATACTCATTTAACCAGAACTGGAAACGGTTCTACACTACTCTACATTCTTCTACAACATTACATTTCAATTCGTCTAGATTTAATTATATTCTATTTTATTATGTATTTTATATATTTCTATTTCCATTCTACTGTTATTTTTATTGCTTGTACATTAAGTACATTGAAAAGTCATTTACATCTAAAGTTTATTTTCATATTTCTGTTCAATTACTAATTTGTAAATTCTCTAATTTCACACTGAAACTTTCTTTTTGAAATCTTGAGGTCATCAGAAGTCGTATAAGCCTTTCACTTCATATCATACTTGTGTATGACTATATGTGATGAATAAAAACTAGAATTTGAAATTAAATTAAATTATATAGCTTTATCTTTAAAATGGGAACAAATATTTTTTACTCCGACAGTCTGCAAAGCGCCCGAAGATRCAAATTTAAAAATCGGTTGTTGAGGTAACAGCCTCAGCGGCAACCTCATTTCCCCTCTCGTCTGGTACTAATCATAGACTTGATCCTCTGTCATCATCTGCTGTATTTCTCACTGGTTCAAGCCTGAAGTTAGATGTTGTTTATGCTTGAATGATTCATAGCTCACTGTCTGGTTTGTTATTTAATACTAAAAAGAAAATGGGAATTAGTGTTGCGTAGGTAGTTCCTACTGTATGATTCACACCAGACTAACTTCTCTGCTTATTTACACTACCAGTCAAAAGTTTGGACATGTTCTTAAATGATCTTTCCAGTATTTTAT
>QMIH01000398.1:94427-113253 GCA_003987875.1 Clarias batrachus | reverse complement strand
TCAAAAATCAAGAATTAACAGCACCTCGGATTAGAGCCCTTGTGAGGCTTTACAGAACGTAAGTAGCAGAAACATCTCAATATCTACTGTTCTAAGGAGATTGGCGAATGCATCCAAAATATTCAATATTGTTTTTGTTCTACAATTTATACATTAATAAAAATCAGAAAAGACAAAGGGGGGGAGTGTGTCCAAACTTTTGACTGGTAGCGCGTGTATAACAAAATGCCATCTATAATAATATCTCTCTGAATGGTTTTATTGATTGATTGATTAATTGATTGATTGATTAACTGTGTGAGTAGAAACCTAGAGTGCATTCAGTGTCCAGTAGATGGCAGCAAAAGCTGTCTCGATGAAGGCAGACATTGCAAGAAGAAGAGCTTGAGCTTTCAGAGGCGCCGTTTTGGAGAAAGTAAACCATATCTTCTCGAGTAAAGCTACTTGGGCTAAGTGTAGACTATTTGAACCCATGGCAGGTAGGTTTACAAGATCAAAGCAAGTTTAAAAATGTTATAAGATTGAATTCTGTAGGTATTATTTCGGGGGAAAAAGGAAATAGAATCAGTGTCGGCTAAGATTTACTTTGACATTTACTGACTTAAAGCAAAACCATTATTCAGTGTCAATAAATACATCTGTTTAGTGTTTTGCTAAAAATGCTCCCTTGGCCGRAAGTAGTAGGATTAAACACAATATTTCTTTTTTTCTTTCTGTAGATAGCATCTTGTAGTGTTGTAAAAGAGAAAATGCCACTGTGTTTTATACAATACTTATGGCCATTTCAACTAACACACGTAAAGACATAAAACTTTTCATAAAGTTTTTCGTCCCACGTAATGTATATATATATATATAAAGATAATTAAAGGCGCCGCTAACGATTCTTTTTAATACACTTTTTGCCAAATTTGCCTTATGTCTCCCCGCGGTCTGCTAGCTGTTCATGCACCAGCATTGATTCTGTAAATAAACAAARTAGTACTGTTCGCAACACTGTTCCAGCCAATCAGCAACAAGCGAGACTGAATGCTCGAATCTGATTGGTCATGCATTACTTCCGTATAACGGACMACTCAGGAAGCATGACTGACCGTATGTTCATATGGACGCGCGCGCGTTCGGACGTGTTCTTGTTTCTATAGTAACAGCTTACACACAGAAATGTATGGGTGCCTCACCATGTGTAAGCGAGTGTAGCAATAAATATATGTAGTTACAGATTCACTGACAGGGATTTATGTGGCAGACGCATAAATKATATTTTATGATAGTTGATTAAATCTGTTGATATTTAAATGTGTTGTTATTTWCTAAAGAATAATCTATGGAAATCTGTGTTAGAGGAATTTGCACATGCTTGCTGCTAGCCGTTTTCCCCCTGCATTTTCTTTATTGAAGATGATAATAACTGATAATAGATGTTTATAACTGGAACTATATTCTCTCATAGATGTTTTTTTTAATATTTTTTTTACAACATTACATACAACTATAAATGCTATGAATGCAATATAATGTGTCATTAATTAAACAGAATATTAAAACTGTAAATCTATTTTATTATTTATTACCCAGATTCATATGTTTGGAAGTAAAGATGATTCCTGATAAATCTCCTGACCAAACGATGGCTACCAGTATAGAACAGACRGCCTCATTGCTCCCTCCTGGATGGACGAAAGAGACAAGACAGCGAATGAAGGGCAAGACAGCAGGCAAAATCGACACATACATTATCAGGTAAAGATGGGTCAGGATCTAGCCTAGTTACTGAATGTGGTCAGATGGCCTGCTCTTGGATAAAACCTGGTGGTTGCAAATATCTTGTACGTCACTGTGACATACATAGCATGCATAAAATAACCCCTAAAAATGTCAAATTAAATCTATAGAACAATAAAGCGTGCAAGAACTGTTAATATACTCTGACCGGACAAAAAAAGTCACCACTTCAGCAGGGTCTARTTATTGGCTTGCAWCAAATACCAAAAAYGATTAAGGAGATTTTAAATTACTCAAATAGGGCATAACCTGGTGGGATAGTGCAGAACATTCAATGTTGTGGAAGAAATGTGGTCAGRAAAAAATTATGAAGGGTGATCACTTAAACACATAATAAAGATGCATGGTTAAAAAACTGACAGTGGAAAGCACATCTACAGTATGTTTAAGAGTTAAAGTAAGAACATTTCAAAATGCAAATGTGATGAGAACTGGGACTTAACAGCTGTGTGGCCAAAAGAAAAAACACTTGTGAGACTAATCAGGAAAAAAGCRCTTAAGTTTGCTAAGGAACATGTCAATTGAATTCTGGAGCAATGGATAAAGCTCATGTGGTCTGATGAATTCAGACTGACGCTATTCCAAAGTAATGAGAGTGCCAGGTTAAGGACACATATGAAGCAATACACTATGCATAGTGGCCGGGCAGTGTATAATACAATTATTGAAAAATGAAAAATCTATATACAGCCTGTAATAACTGCAGTAACTKCTTGGTGGTCTCTTTTTCCAAAGTTAGTATTTTAAGTCATAATATATATATTTTTTTATTTTCATTAAAGTCCTGAGGGTAAACGCTTCAGATCCAAAGGAGAACTTCAGAAGTACCTTCTCTCTGAAGAATGTGTCCATCTGGACCTGGACGCTTTCGAGTTCTCGCCAAAAAACAAAGCGCAGGCTCAAAAACCACACTCTCAAAAGCCACAACAAAAAGAACGTAAAACCGGGAGCAGAAAAGCCAAGCAGACAAATCAAGCACCAGAAAATCATCCTGGGCTGGCTGCAGAAGAAAAGCAAAGTGGAGGGGTAGAGACAGAGGTGGATGAGAAGGACAATGAGGATGCTCAGGTTCAGAAACTAAAGAGGAACAAAGAAGAACAAAAAGACATCAAGGACGAGATGGAGGAAGGATTGGCTTCTGTGCCTGCGATATGCATCCAGGCAGCATCGGAGAGTGAAGGAGAGGAGAAGGAGAGCGAGGAGAAAGAGGAAAGTGATGAAATGAGTAAAAGCCCAAAAACTGTCCGAAGTGTCATTGGCTCGCCTGTCAGGAACACACAAAATAGTGAGTATCACCTTTCAAGACAAACTATATTCATGTATTAAAGAAATCTATTATTGTTAAAATAACGTCCATATCTTTCCAAAGGGTGTACAAACTTTTTAACTCRGTTATCAATCTGTACCACAAATAAATAGACTCACATTTTATTGTACCTAATTATTTGTATTATTATGCAATTTCATTTATTTACCTGGTTTGTCTTTCTTTTTCTTTTAGGAGCAAAATTACATTCAGGGAAACGGAAAACCAGTCCATACTTTAAAAGAAATAATGATGGTAGGTGTTTCAATCCGTGCACATTTGAGCAGTATAACATCATAGCTATTATAGTTAATCGGACAAAAACTACAGCTTTTCATGTAAGTGTCTCCAACCTTCTGTATATTAACAATTACTGTATATGTTTTTCTTTAACACTTATTTTAGCCATGTAGCCGTTTAAGGTGTGTCAATAATATGAGTCCGTGTGAGTTAGTGTTTTGTACTGTACATACTGTAGATGAAAACTTTAGAATTGTGGTCTAAAATACATTATAAACTGTTTTTTTTTTTTTATTTCTACTGCATGGCATACTCCTGACATCATCAGTATTATAGCATTCCCTGTATATGTCCCTGTCATTCTGTCACACAGGTCTCAGTCCTCCAAAGCGTAAGGCCTTCAGGAAGTGGACTCCTCCACGCTCCCCATTTAATCTAGTACAAGAAACCTTGTTTCATGACCCATGGAAGCTTCTTGTGGCCACTATCTTCCTAAACAGAACTAATGGTAAAAAACTCCTGCTACCCTGAAATATACTGAGGATGATGGGGGTATAATGATTTCAAATAATGTCATATGACATATAAGAGATATTGATATTGTAGACAATTTTTTTATTTATTCGGTTAGTTTTGATGAACTTAAATTGTATGGCACAAATTTTAACGCCTTCAGACCAATCAGAATCCAGAATTTGACAGTGGTGTGGTATAATTAAGCAATATCCCATTTGAGGTTGTGCTGTAGTACTGAATTATCAGCACGGCTGTGATGATGTAATACTGTAGTATTATTACAATTATAATACAAATATATATATATAATTACAATTATAGGAGCTAGTTATAGTTGTAGCTCACTTCAAAAAAACGGGTGGTTTGGAACGACTTAGAAGCGTTTACTAAGTAGACAAAGTGGTGTTTAGGATGAGATAACATTATCAGATGTGCTTTCTTGCTGAAAGTGCTCCTGTGACTGGTTTTGCCAAGCAGCTGCTCTCCCCTCTTTCCAGTACTGCAGACCGTACCAGTCTACTTTCACCCATGCTGGTGACCGACAGTTGGTGTAATTAACAATTCTTAGAGCACCTGTGATGTGGAGTGATGCATATGTGATATACCTCCCCACCCCCCTGCTCCCCACCCATCTGCCTCTCCTCCGTTCCTTCACGTCATGGAGTCTCCCCAAAAACTGTTCGCTCTCTCCTCTACAGTTTATATCTAYATTACCTGGAGGTGCAAGGCGACAGTGCTAACCACTACMCCACCGTGCCGCCATGGGCTTACTTATACTTTGTTTTATACTTTGGGATGTAAACAAAATACCTCAAAAGTTAAATATAGTTCATAGTGATGAAGAACAATTAATTCTATATAAATGTGGTTCTATGGAGAAAACCGAATTGGTGTACGACCACATCAGGTTACGACCAGAACTTAGGAACAAATTAAGTTTGGGAACCGAGGATCCACTGTACTTATTTTTCAGTTTGTATTTATTGTAGTCAGTCTCTCTCTCTCTGTCTCTCTCTCTATGTAGGGAAATTGGCAATACCTCTGTTGTGGCAGTTTTTTGAGCGCTACCCATCTGCCGAGGTAACACGTGCCAGTGACTGGAAGCCACTCGCTGATCTTATGCAGCCGCTCGGACTCAACTCCCTACGAGCCAAAACACTCGTGCGCTTCTCTGGTGAGTGAGAAAAGCGTATGCAGATACCATACTGCCTTCTGCATAGTGATTGATTCATGTTTTTCCAGGTGTGAAAGTTTGATTATACTGTCTGAAGCGACTTCTGACAGCATGATGCATCATGAATGAACAAAGTACTTATTCACAAAAAACAGATTAAAGATAGAAAACTAGTACCGCACTATTTAGTAGTACAGTTTAAAGTTCCAAGCTTTTCAGTAGTACAGTTTAAAGTACTGCGCTGTTCAGAAATTCATGCTTGTAGTACTTCAGTGTTCGGTGAGTTTGAATTATAGCATTTAAATTACAATTCTGGGAAAACTTTGACAAATCTTACGGAGATTATATATTCAAATTCAAACAATTTCTGTTTCTGTATAAAAGACTTTTTAATAAACATTTGCCAAATGTAAGAAAGACACAGATATCGAGCTTTTTAACAGGAAACCAGAGATCCATCCATCCATTATCTATACCGCTTATCCTGTGTAGGGATGCAGAAAGCCTGGCGCTCATACCAGGAAATGTAGAGCACAACCAAGTATGGCAGGACACAAGCACACACCTCTACGTCACCATTCCACCACCAGAACGCAAAAAAAAAGTTAATAATAATAAATTGTTGTTCAAGTAAAAACACCAGGACTTTTTTCTTTTTTTCAGGACTTTCTTTCCCAACAATAGGTACCATAATATTTTGTTTGTGGTCCTTAACTTCCCACTAATGAAACTCATTATGTCCTGATTGACATTGATTATATTCGATTGCACAATTGATTTACTTGCATAGTTGACTATGGACTTGAAACATTGTTTTGACAGCAGGACTTGTCAGCTATTTTTACAAGTTTTTATTTGGCACATACGCATGTAGGGCTAATCTGAGTCTTCTCGGCAGATGAGTTCCTCACCAAATCATGGCGGTATCCCGATGAGCTCTACGGCATCGGCAAATACGGCAACGATTCATATCGCATATTCTGTTTGGGAGAGTGGAAAGAGGTGAGACACACACACACATAAGCGGAAGTGTACAAACACTAAGAATAGCTTTCAGCTAAAAAAGCAGTTTGTGTGTGCGCACGTGTGTGTTGTATTTTTCAGGTCACCCCACAAGACCACAAGTTGAACAAGTATCACGCGTGGCTGTGGGAGAACCACACGCAGTTAGCCGTCTGATGCTGTGTGTCGACTGGAGCCTCAGCCTTGAAGCTTGGAGTTTGACTGGACTGACTTTTTAACTTGCCATCATATGCAAATCAGTCCAAGGCAGACATGCAAAGGTGATTTTTAAAATTGTATAAATAAATAAAAACTTCACCGAGGTCTACTGATAAAGATAAGCAAGCTGGAAATCGAATTTCCTTTAAAATAATCCCCCCCCTCATCAGTTACAGTATAAAATGTCTACTTTTTAAAAATGTCTACTTGTTTTAATGTAAGTTTCTAAGGTTCAGTGTTCTGCTTTTCAAACGTTTAATTCTGTGGTATTTTTCTTGGCCATTTCACTATGCACATAAACACACATTATGCTATTTTCATTCATTTTTCACCATTTCTAACTCTTTAGAACAATGATGAACATCTTGAGATGTTGAGCCATACTTAACCTGACCTCACTGGTTTGACAAACAGAAGGTTAAATGGTTTAATAYGGGCCTCYTAGGAAAAAGAAGTATGTCTATAGTATTCATGATATGTGTATATTGGAGGTTTTTAAGTTGAATATATCATGCATGGCTAAAGAGGGGACCAAAAAAATCTATACACACTTTTATAGTTGGTTATAAAAAAAAAACTCAGATTATGGCATCAATGTGTCACATTATGTTTTCTCTTATGATGTAAGCAGTCGCGTCATCGTTGATGCCATCATGTGACCATGAGAAGAGAGGTATATATATATATATATATATAAAAATTTCATGTTGAAGTGTGTATAATTTTTTTGTATGTATGTGTGTGTCTGTAGGATTAATCAGTCATAATCAGCATGTTATGCAATGTACTTTAAAAATATTAATGTAATAAAGTGTCCAGAGTCCTTTTTCAATGTGGTTTTAACCGTGTTCTAGCAAACTATACATACATTCTACTGCAGTTAATCAAGACATTTAGATCTTTGCTCTTTTAGCACAAAAATAAGGAGACTGTGAATGACTTAAAATGGCTTTAATGAAATAAATATTTTTGGCATAAAACAACTCAAGTCAATCAAATAAAATCTATGATTATTTTGTGGCATTACAGAACAAATGTCTAAAATCTGAAATGTGGAGGTAGACTATGYAGCCAAGTTTGTAGTTAGATAAGCATTTTCAATTTAAGACATGTTATTTTAACTTGGGTTAAATAATAATAATAAAGCATGCATCATACACTGATCAGCCATAATATTAATAAGTGTAATATTGCATTGGACCACTTTGTGCCACCAAGACAGCTCGTGATCTTCAGGGCTTGGAGTGGTCTGTGGTGTCTAACACCGAGACAAAGGCGACAAGCAGATCCTTTAAATCCAGTATCTTGCGAGGTGGAGCGTTGATGGATTGGAATGGTTTGTTCAGTACATTACACAGATGCTCAGTTTTATTAAGATCTGAGGAATTTGGAGGCCAAGTCCACACCTCCAACTCCTTCTCAAAACATTACTGAACCATTTTTGCAGGTCGCAGGACTCATTATCCTGCTGAAAGAGGCCACAGCTATTAGGGAACAACACTGCCTTGAAGTGGGTACTTGGTACATGTCAAAGCAGCATCCACATAAAGGGCAGGACCAGCTTGCCTTCTTCCAATAGTTCATCCTGATTCCATTTTATCCTCAGATATGCAATGCCAGACATCCACATGATGTAAAAGAAAATGTGATTCATCAGACCAGGTCACCTTCTTCTATTGGTCCATGACCGATTTATGATTGTAGGTGTTTTCAGCAGTGTACAGGAGTCAGCATGGATACTCGGACTGGTCTGTTCCTACGCAGCCCCATATATATAAGAAGCTGTGATGCACTCTGTTCTGACACCTTTTTAACATAGCCAGTGTTAACTTTGTCAGCAACACAGCAGGCACACCATGATCTCACCAGTTGTCCTTCATTAGACAACTTTTGATTCATACTAGCCAAGGCATACCAGAAACACCCCACAATGGTATATTGGTGTTGCACTGCCTCAGTAATCTAGACAGAACAATTTAGCAAAGCTGTCAAAGTTGCTCAAATCCTTACGCTTGCCCGGTTTTCCTGCTTCTAACACATCAACTTCACAAACTGACTGTTCACATGCTGCCTAATGTACATCACCCCTCGACAAGATCACTTATCATTGGTTGTAATGTTATGGGTGATCGGTGTATGTCATACTAAAGATCAGATCCTGAAGGTTCCCAGAAAAAGGGGAAAAGCATTATCCACCTGAAATGTTAATTACACGCCATCCTTATTTTTCAGTTCAATTAGCTTTAATATATGTAGGTGCAACCTTACTCAAGGGAAGGCAAGTAAACTGAATATTTAAAAACAACTTCATTATTTTTTGCTGATCTGTGCAATAAACTTCATCTTTGATATTATAGCAGCTACAGTATATTTCAGTGTAACTCACAGTGAATATCTAAAGTCCACAAAATTGTATAGCACAAATACGAAACTACTGATCGATACTAATACAATTTAGAGTTCACTGTGAGATGTGAGATCACTCTCAGCCATGGACTTCAGCTGAAATATACGTGCTATAATATTTTGATAAAGTGTTATTCATGTTCCTTTGCCAATTCCACAGGGCTGTAGGTCTGATATTTAAGCAAAGCTCATTGGATTTTGAATTCGAAAGCCCCTGAAATTATATAATTAAATTTAAATAAAAGGTATATCACACATGAAGACAATCTAATAACCTTTTGTAAGCATACACAATAATATCAGGAAAAATGACACCTATAGGGATCTGTAATAAATAAATAACATTTATAATCCTTACTCTTGCTGTTCAATAAATTAAATAAACAAAAAAACCTAAAATATTTCAAGATATTAGATTATTAGATAAAGACATTTCAGAGCACACAGTATAAATATCTTTCCTAGGTCAAGTGTTCATGCATTTTATAAAATGTGTGTAGGACGGACTTAAACAAAATAAAAATAATAATAAACAAAATTCATACATACACCCTTTCTCACAAGAACATTTCTGCCCCATTTATTTATGTATTTTTTGCTTTGTCTAAATTAGAGGTGGGATGATATTTATAATTCTATAGAAAATGTGAACATAATTACAATACATTTTTATACACATACAAGGGTGAGTCAAAAATTATCCGCACTCTGGCTGTAGAATTTRTTAAAATTTACTTTTAGAAAAGACAAATGCATCATTATGTGACATATGTAATCATCTTTCTTTTCGCTTTGTCCATCTGTCAACCGGTTTTCATATTCCCTCATTARAAATGTTTTTGACAGSRCTGCCAGCCACRAAKGCACTYCTGTCTTCACTTCTTCATCAGAAGTGTATCTTCGCCCTCATAGGGCTGCTTTCAGGGAATCAAACATGTGCAAGTCCGATCGAGCAACATCAGGACTATAGGGAGGACGCTTTAACACCTCAATACAGAGTCAAAGCAGAGCACGGGCAGTGTGAGCAGACATGCATTGTTATGCAAGATCACAAYGCCTTGAACCTSTTTCCTGATAATGTTTCCTGATTCCTTGAGAATCCCAGAAAACTGTATCAATCAGGAAACTCTATCAACATCAATTTTCCAGTGAATATTTTAAACTTTTCCTTGCTCAACAATTGAGGACGTTTCTGTTCCATACCCTGCCAATTASTCTGAGGCTCGTAGTGATGAAKCCGTGTCTCGTCACCAGAAATGATGCTCTTTAAAAACTTTCACCTTCCTTAAAGTATCTGTCCAAATTTTGTTTGCAGATTAGACAATGGTTTTAATATAAGCAGAGAGTGCAGATAATTTTTTGGCTCACCCTTGTTAGTTTTGTTTTTAGCCATGCCAATTACAAATTGAAAGGTTCCAACAAAAAAATCCCCGGATTTTCGCCCATTTCTGATTAGTCACAGCTTAAAATGAGTCTTTGTTTAATATGTACATATCATTCCATCCACAATCTAAATAGAGCAAACATAAAGTGTCAAAGTAGCAGGCTGCCTAAAGTCACCGAGGCCAAAACTAAAACGGCTTTACATTATACAGCTGTCCTTTCCTCTCAGACACACATACAGTAAATATATTCTATCACGTGCCAAGCTTTAGTGCAGTCCTTTTCGAAAATCTTAATCTGGATCGAGTGGAGTTAAAAACTCTATGTAAAGTCTCTTACAGCAGAGCAGCAGAGAAATTGTACTGTGCGTCTAAAAGCGCGTAGTACAAACCGTAGCATAGTCTAAACATTAAATTTCCCAGCCCTTGACGCAGCAACGTTGCTATAACAACACTCTCTCCTCTCCCCTGCCTCGTCACTGTTCGTCCTCTCAGCCCCTCCCACTTCAAGTTTAGGTCGCCTGATAGGCTTGTGTACCGTTTGTCGATCTGTCCTCGCTTTCTAGTTTCCTGAGACTCTGATTGGTTAACGCCCTTTGAGAATACCGTCCAGCATGCGGTCGCCTTTCTCCGAGATCCAGTAGCCAGCCATGGCAGCCACGCCGCCGATGAAGATAGCAGTGAAGACCATGTCTCCTTTAGCTGCTARTGTGGCTAACGCGCAGATCACCACGCCAAAAAACATCTGCTGAAGGACGAGCACCTCGTCATCAGTCATGTCGTCGAATAAACCTTTATCCGGATCCGCTGCAGAGAGAGGTGAAAAAATGTAATGCAAGTGTTAGAAAACCACTCGGTACAGTTTAAATCTATGGAAGGTAGATCGTCATCATAAAAACTCTACACACCCATGATAAAAATGCAGGTTAAAAAAAAACATTTAAATCAAGATTTTCCCCCTTACTGGGTTTTTATTTTCCATATTTGTCACATTCAAATAATTTAAATAATCAAACAAATTTTAATATTACACAAAGATAACCTGTGTAAGTTTTAAATGATGATTCTACTGTATTTATTAAGTTCGTTCTGAATGGCTCAAAAAAAAGAAGTATGTTTTGTACGCAAGTTGCTAGTCAAATCCGGACTTAAATCTTGCCGTGGCAAGACTTTAAACAGGCCGTTCATGCTCCAATACCCTCCAAAGTGGCTGAATTAAAACAATTCTGCAAAGAAGAGTGGGCCAAAATTCCTCCACAGTTATGTGAAAGACTCACTGGCAGTTTTTTCCACACTGAATCAAATTTTTTCCCTTACTGGATGAAATTTAAAAACTGTATTTTATATTTACTCGTCATTTTTGTGTAATATTAAAATATGGTCGATAAGCTCAAAAATTTATGTGCAAGAAACATGCAAAAAAAAACACAGAAAGGGGCAAATCCTTTTTTTTTTTTTTTTTTTCAGCACTGTAAATCATGTCAGATCGTTTTTCACATTTAATGTCAACAGTGTTATGGTTTGATGAGACCAAGGTAGAACTGTTTGAGCATAAAGACTCTAAAAAGATATAGGTTTTAAACAAAGACCCCCTTATCAGGTAAGGAGCTGAAAAGTTTAGATGGGGGTAAAACTGGATTTATTTACATATCGTGATTCATTTGGGTGATAATTCATGTATCACCATACCCACTCCAATATATATATTTTTTTATTATTAGTTTTTAATATGTATTTTTGCAGTTCCTCTATAATCCTACAGGTGGTGCACTCCAAAATATTCACACTGGCACTGTGTGATAGAAGTCAATTACTTGCCGAGTTTGTTTAGAATTTTAACGAAATCTGAAAAAAGTAATACAGAATTAGGATATTTCTATTTCTAAAATCATGTTGTTGATGCCCAAACCTGTTTTTTTTGGTACACTCACTAGGTGGCAGGTTCTCCACGCAGATGCTTTCTCTCCGTATGAAGCCCTCTGCGCACTCACAGCGGAATGAGCCCTCTTCATTAATACAAGCTTCATTCAGTCCTGGACATGCTATTGCTTTCTCCTTACACTCATCAACATCTAAAAATAAAAAATAAAAAAAGACATGCAGAGTTATCAGACATCTCTGATCACTAAAGCTTCTGAAACTACAGTTTGAAAAGATCATATTAATTATAACAGCAGAACTGAGAGACATACCCAAACACTTGGCTCCAGTCAGTCTGTAACCTCGAGAGCATTTCTTACAGCGAGCAGGACCACTGCCCATGCAACCTACACATGCCTGATCACAACCTACACACAGTGATGAGAATGATGAATGTACTGTCTGTATGTGCTACAGAAGCAGACAAGGGTTTCCTCAAAAACTGACACACATGACAGTCAGATATTCCTGAAATCCATTTTTTTCCTTCTTCAAATGGTGATAAATACACTGCAGGCCCACACTCAGTGTACAAAACTCGGCATCTCACCCTGTGTGATGTGTGTATTCATACCTCTGCATTCGTATGAGCCATCGGTGTTGAAACAGTAAGTGTTGGACGAGCAGCGGGCCAACTCAGTGCCGCATTCGTCTACATCTACAATACAAAACGGAGCGTTAGATACTGTACATGGACAGAAATCATGCTTTCCATGCATGTGCCCACTGAGACACTGAATTCTTGAATTAGAAGGTTTGAATTCGTTTGTAACTGCAGTTCTGACAGCTGTAATATGAATTCATTTGTTTTCATACGTTATCGTTTCTACAGTAACAGCTCATTAAGAAAGACTTGTGTAAATGTTCTATCATTAAAAACCACATGTTGTGTGATGCGCATTCAAGTCAAACTGGGACTTGTGATGAACTTTCTCATGTATGACGGTGTAAAACAAATTGCCGTCTACGGGAGACTTCAAGCACAGTACAGTGATGAGACTTTTAGTCATACGTGATGCAAACGTTTTAAAAGAAGGCTGTCTGTCCATGAGCGTCAATCCCGGCTGAGGTGGCTATGAGCACATTGCAGTGGTTCCCTGAACCTTGAAAATCAACAGTGGTGCAGAATGTGAAGCAGGCAGTCCTAGCATGGCTCCAGTTTACTGAGAAAACTTTCTATCATGATTATACTTTCGACTTAATGATAGCTTTCTATACTTTCTACAAAGCACTAGTGAAACGCTGGGATACTGTAAGTGCATGGAGGTGTAGCATAGGATTATATTGAGAGGAAAAAAAAGCTAGGTTTTACTCTCAGAACTGTGTTCTGTTATTGTTCAGAATTAAAATCCAGGTTTGACTTGAACATTCCTGGTATATTCATTGATGTGCTAAAATATTAATTGTAACATCTATGAGAGGAGGTCAATGCAAAAGTTAGTAGGTTTTTGTTTTGTTTTTCCACTGTATGAATGTCTCCTTTCCAGTTTCTTATAAAAATGACAAGGTGGATTATAGTTTTGCATTGCTCAGCAGTAGCTCATTTACATACTGTAGACACCAAAACATCACATTGGAAAGATCAGTAAAATGAAGGGAGATTGAGGTGTGAATAAATGCATTATCTGAGATCATTTCACCTGGAGCAATTACAGACTTTGGACAGGGAGCTCTAAGACCTGTTACGGAAATAGTAAAATATGGGAACTTTATATCCCCAAATGCCCTCATGAGGTCATGACGTTTTCTCATATCTACATTATATATACACAGATCAGCCATAACATTATGAGCACTGGCAGGTGAAGTGAATAACATTAATGATCTTATAACAATAGCACCTGGAAATGGGAGGGATATATTACGCAGCAAGTGAACATTTTATCCCTTCATGGCATTGGTTCAAGAATGGTTCGAGGTGTTGATTTGGTCTCCAAATTCCACCAAATTCCTCCAATATCAAAGCACACCTTCAGAGGATCACTGGTTATTATTCTTTTGCCAAACTTCCTGCTGTTTGAAGACACTGATTAAGTTGATAGTTATCAGTTTCTAATAAACTGAAACAGTGAGCAGAAATTACAATATACACAACTGTAGAGTCAAAAGTCAAGGTTATGGATTTTAAAAAAAAATGTAAAAGAAAAAAATAAAGGCCTTGTGAAGAAATCAAACTGTTTACATTTATACTTATTTATGTCTCAGAGAAATTCCAAATATTCCAGAACAACATTATACTGTACATTATTAAATGTTCGTTATTCTTTTTAAATCATTGTAACATCACTATGATACAGAATGAGAGAAATAATACTGTACAAGCCATGCTGTTACTGGAAAAATAATGGTAACAGTAACTTCACCGTGTCAGACTCACTCGTTGTTTGTTCAGTAGAACACATGCTGATATCATGAACACTATTAGGTAGGTTTCGATTTAAGACTGACAGTCTCTGATGATGGTCTTATGAAATTGCTTACAGCAATAAWTAATTACATTTCATTTTAAAAAAGCAAAAACTACTATGTACATTTTTTAAAAATAAACTGCTGAAAGCCAAATACAATGATATTAACAGTACATGTCGTGTGTACAAATCACCAGGGTCTCCTGCTGTCAAGATTTGATCATTTAACTGCCTTTTTCCCCAAAGCCTATGATGTCATTGTTATCTTGTGACAGATTGTTAATGTAATTTGAAAGGACATTTCCAGAAACCTACTTCCTGGAACAGATACGTTAAATTTGCTCAATGAGTAGAAATAATATTTATTTTAAAAATTATGTTAATTTGAGATGAAAAATAACATGTATTTGAAAATAATAATAATAATAATAATAATAATAATAATAATAGTAATATCTAAATTCATTTAAACTTATGACATTCCATTTATATTGAATAGCTTTATTTTATAATAGATTTACAGTTTACTTATTTATTTATTTACTTATTACAATGTTTCGGTCACWCAGCTAAGGTTACAGTTCACATAAAGGGTCCTGGAGCATTTKAACAGATTCTGTATGTAAGAAAACATAATTAAATTTGACAGCTTTTCATTTTCACTTAACTTTTTCTTGATAAGTGAGATGCACTTTACAGCTACTGAGCTATAAGGTGACGGGAATTCTGTAATCTGAGATGGCTGATTCAGAAAACAATTCTACTGCCAAAATAAATATTTATCTCATTCCGCTCTGACTTAACTGTCCTCGAGGCTACAGTCAGCCTGGAGACATATACCATGGTGTGATGATTATTAAAAAAATATATTATCATCATATTCTCATCATCATCATCATTAATCTATAAGCTTTGGTTTGTTAGAAAGTCCATCTTTCATTGAACAGAATTTAATCAGTTTCCATTATTTCCTTTTTTTCAACTTATAACTAATAAATTATACTTAAAATGATACTGAACTATCAGTTCCTTTGAGTTCTACACATAAAGACGTTATCGCCTTCTCATCATTGTTGGCCAGACGTTCCATACTTTTACATTGGAAGTCCGTTAATTGTCCCTCAGTGGATTAAAGATTTATTATTTTTTCTTAAGCTAGAGAAGATAAAATATACACAGAGAGGTTCTACTAATATTTCTTTTCACAAATGGCAACCATTTATTGCTTATTTTGCAAACTTACAGGTGTTGCCTGAATAATTACCGAAACTGGGTCATGCATCGGAGTGTATGCATGACCAATCTATTTCACACTGATTCGTTTGAGCTGAAGGATGCATGGGTGTGTGTGTGTGTGTGTGTTTGTGTAGGTTTTAGTGTATGTTCGGGGTGGGTGGGGAGTTTTTCAGTTTTCTTTTCATTTTGATCTATAAATAATACATTTAATTC
Organism: Clarias batrachus; assembly: GCA_003987875.1. Classification (NCBI taxonomy): domain Eukaryota; kingdom Metazoa; phylum Chordata; class Actinopteri; order Siluriformes; family Clariidae; genus Clarias; species Clarias batrachus. Next base: position 97,446 of record QMIH01000398.1, on the reverse strand, counting down.
ATTGTTTTTGAAATGTTTATGTATGATAATTGTTCATTAAAAAAAAAATTGAAAAAAAAAATGATACTGAAGTACCATAAATATTCTAAAGTCTAAATACTCATGTCAAGAGACAAAATGTATACACACGTATAACGATGCGTACCTTTCATCCTTTAACCATATAAAGACAGTTTTCTAATGCACCCTTGACACTTGACGCAGTGGTAAAGTGCTTATCGTATCATCCAGAGATCGYGAGTTCGATTCCTGGGTGGTGCTGTAACCTCTCGCAGCCGGAGGTCTAAAGAGAGCTGATTGGCCGAGCTCTCTCAGAGGGGAGGGATGAGAGGTACTTAGTGCTCCCACATTAATCACGGCTCTGCAGCCAWTCAGGGGCGTCTGTGAGCTCATGCAAGCGGAAGGAGCGCATAGCGTTGTCCTCCGAGTGTGTTACGCCGCTCCCAACGGTTCGTGAGCAAGCAGTTCGAAAAGATGTGATCGGCAAAGGTGTGGTCGGCCGGCGTCACATGGTTCGGAGGAAACGTGATAGTCTTTCCTCCTGACTGAGTGGTAGTAGTAGCCTTAATGTGGGAGCCCCCTAGTGACAGGGAGGAATTGGACCTGACTAAATTAGGGAGAAAATCGGGAATAAATCCAAAAACAACAAAAAAAACTATACACCAGCGAACACAAGCACCCAGGGCTCACTCATGCTCACGTCTGGTCCCACAGAAAAGTCAACACGGCACAACGCTGAAAAAGTCAATGCTGCCCACGATAGAAAGGTACCAGAGCACCCAGTGCACCACAGCCCACCGCACATGGGGCCCAGCAGWCAATGAACCCAAGACTGCTGACTCCCAGATCCCAATCTGATCAAGGACCCATGGGATGCGCTAGGACCCACCCCAAGCCACAGCACCCAAAGGATCCGCTGGTAACGACCTGGTGCCAGACACCATAGCACACACCTAGAGGTCTTGTAGAGCCTCACTTTGGCCCAAGGGGAATGSAAAACCTAGGTTAATGCAAATGTTTTTAATGTTATGGCTGATTAGTGTATTTGATACGGTGTATGTGGGTTAATATGTCAGTGATTTCAGTTGGTTAATACTAATGTCAATAAAAGTGCGAACACTACTGATTCAGGTGTGTTGGGAGCTTAAAGGGAAGACAAATGATGTTAAAGAACATGGAGGGGAAAGAAAACTCACCCACACACTTGTTGTCATGAAGGATCCAGCCGGGCTTGCAGTCCAGACACTTGTAGTCCTGTGGACCGCTACACTTTTTGCAGGAGTGATAGCAAGCTACAAGCATGCACATGCGTACAGTACACACACACACACACACACTCCTTATAAAGCAGTTCTAAGTTTCATATAACAAACTAAAAAATATTTTGTTTACTGTTACCTGAGCAGGGCGGTTGTGAGTGATTGGAGCTCTTTTCTCTGTAATATCCGTCTGCACAGTCCTGACACAGAGGGCCCGAATAGCCGGGGTCACACACGCACTCACCATCTCCCAGGCGCGTTCCCTCTCCCTCACAGCGCCCAAGACCTCCACACACACCGCCAGGACCTGATGGGCATTCTGTGGGGGTTAAAAAAAAAGAGATAAGAATTAACAAAGTGTGGTGTGTGATGAAGCACATCCTATAAACCACAAATTGCTACAGCTAATGAAAACCCAAAATTCAGAATGTCAGAAACTTAGAATATTACTTAAGACCAATTTAAAAAAAAAAAAAAAGAAAGAAAAGAAAAACATTTTTAACACAGCAATGATGGATGTACAGCATTTAATACTTGGTTCATGCTCCCTTTTGATGATTTACTGCAGCAATATGGCATAGATTCTCTATGGGGTTTAGGTCAGGCGAGTTTGCTGGCAAAACAAGGACAGGGATACCATGGTACTTAAACCAGGTGTTAATACTTTTGGAAGCATGAAGTGCTGGTAGACAGCTGCACAGATCACAGACCTAATAAAACAGTGGACCAACACCAGGAGATGGTTCTGACTACCCAAACCACCACTGGACAAACTTTACACTGCTCTCTGTGCCTCTCCTCTCTTCCTCCAGGCTCTGGGACCATGATTTCCAAATGAAATGCAAACTTTACTTTCATCTGAAAAGAGGACTTTGAGCACCAGTCCAGTCCTTTTTATCCTTAGCCAAGGTCAGACGCCTCCGAGTTGTCTCTGATTAAGAGTGGCTTGACATAGCAACGGTGACAGTTGTAGCCCATGTCCTGGATACATATGTGCATGGTGGCTCCAGCTGCAGTCCACTCCTTGACAATCTCCTGCAAATTCTTCAATGGGCTTCATTCCATAATCCTCTCAAGGCTGCGGTTATCCTTGTTGCTTGACCACCTTTTTCTACCACATTTTTCCTTCCATTTAACGTCTTTCATTTCCACTAATGTGACRTCATCATCCAAAACAAGAAGGTATCCTTCTTTTATATTACTAAATAAGGYAATGTAATATTGAATAATAATTAGATGAAACTCTATTCCTTTTCATAATAGTGAAATGACATTACTGTAAATAAAGACAGCTAAAAAAAAAAAATTGGCTCTGAACACATCACATGCTGTCTATTATGTTACATCTGGTATCTGATTATTTTTGCAGATAATGATGAGACAAACTGGTTCAGTCTATCTTGGTCGAACTCTATGGGGGGAAAAACTCTCCAGGTACATTTCCTGCATCCCATATCCCTTGAGTGTTTCCATATCCGTGATAGCTTTCACATTTCTAACGAAACCATGTCTAACAGGAAACGGTGCATTTCCAAAACTGCTGTAATCTACTTTGTCGCTCTGTTCCCTCAGGCAGAAAATGGGTAAAACAGGGAACTGACAAGGAAATCCCCAGAGGCAGTGTAATTACAAAAAACAGCAACACAATGTCAGTTATATTCTGTTAAGTGTTCTCTTAAGCATGTCGTTCTGGGAGATCCGTGTTCCTTGTTCCGTTTAAATAATCTTGTTTTTAGGTGTATATTGGTTGCTGTAAGAAA
>QMIH01000398.1:71018-86995 GCA_003987875.1 Clarias batrachus | reverse complement strand
GCTTGAAATGTCACCCACAATGTGCATTAATTTCCTGGACCTGAAGTAGTTTTCCCGAAAGTATAGTACATGGAGTGAAAAATGGTGGCATAGGGTTCATTTCACATGAATTCATGTTTGGYGCTACAGAGAAACATGTCTAACTACTTTATTGGCATTGAGTGTTTTTACTGTACCTACATTCTTAGGTTTTGAAGTGTACATGCAGGAACATGTGTGTCACTTTCAATCATTACATTTCACAAAGTTTGAAGAAGAAAAAAAAAGCGCATTGAAATATGTTTCCTTTTTTTAGAACATTTTAACCACCAAATTGTTTAAATGGTGCATTTAAGGGTTTTTTTTGTTTTGTTTTTTTTAAACAAAGTTAAAAACAGTTTGCTCTCATTTACTGAAAACAGTGTTGTATTAATTCCCCTCACTGCAATAAACTTTCCCTAATACACTCAATGACTACTTCATTAGAAACACCTGTACATCTGGAAAAAACGTGCTCTCATTTACTTTGACATGGTATGATGTTTGATGCGTGACAGGCTGGTTTAAGTATTTCGGAAATTGTTGATTTCCTGGAACATTACTGAAAATGTAGTGAAAAATAACAAAAGCAACAAAAAACATCCAGTATACTGAAGAATGGAAAAGAAACATTGTTGATAAGAGGTCAGAGCATGGCTCGGCTGGTTCAAGCTGAAAGGCTCCGGTACTTTCAATAACCACTCTTTACATGCGTGTTATGCAAAAAACCATGACCTCACCTGGTCCATTGTCAACTCTCGATCTTCGTCCATCTATGTGGTGGAATTTCTATATACCATGTGTAAATTGTGTAACAAAGTGTGCAATAGGAATATAGCTAGGAAGGCAGTGTACATATACACAAAAAAACAAAAAAAACAAAACAAAGAGACATATCAAGTGGAATAATACTTGCACTGCATGTGTGTCTTGAAATGTGTGTGTGCACACGTGTGTGATTTATATACATTTCTGCCATATTACTTATCAATATTGTTACAGAACAATACCATCACAGAACGTGCATGTGAAACTCTAACAATCTTACTTTTTAAGGACTGTTGGTTATACAGGATACTTATCTCTTATTTTTTCCAAAACCTCAAAGTGAAAAAACAATAAACACTGGCTAAGATCCAGGGACTTATAACAGAGCTATGTATGTTGCTGTGGCGTGCATTTCACCCCCTCACCTGCGAGCGTACTTTGCAAGCTTCTCCTCTTCCCAAGCCGTGTTCCCGCCACCAAAGTTTTTATTTGCGGTTCTCTCCAGGCCCTGGAAGAAATCAAAATACCAAAACCATGCATTTATCTGCAACTATGTAGAACTGTACAACAATACAAAACAAAGTAAACTAAAAATTATATCGCAAATTTTTGTGATATAACACTCTTTGCGAATTATTGCGATATAATACTCTACCATCTAATTAAAAAAATTAAAAAATAATTTCCTGGCCCGTTAAGTTATGRACRTCACTAGAACTCAGGATGCGTGCKGTGGGATCTGGCACCAAGATGTCAATTGCACATTCTTTATTCCTTTAAGTGGTGAGATAGGCCTCCATGGAATGGAGTTGTTTTTACAGTACATCCCACACATGCTTGATTGAGATCAGGAGAATTTGGAGGCCACATCAAGACCTTAATCTAGTTGTGTTCCCTAAAATTATTCTTGAACCATGTTTGCAGTGTTGCAGAGCATATTATTCTGCTGAATAATACACACAAACATACACACACCCTACACTAGACTAGACTCTTTGCATCACATACAGTACACACGCACCTTGATGAAGTTCTCTGTGAGTTTGCGGCAGCTTTGGCAGGGTCCAGCATGCACGGTCAGCACAGAGAGGTCAAAGGTAAACACCAGGATGAAGAACAGGAGTGAAGAGAAGTACATGATGCCCTAAATATTAAGAAATATGTAAACATTAGAATTATTAGTCTGTAATGTACTGTATTTGGAATTTTAGTACCAACACATACTATATACAGCACATATACAGCAGCTAAGAAATGAAAAGCACGACATTTTTCACAAACAGTAGAATCCCAGGCTAGTGCACACATACTGTTTTTTTTTTTTTAAAACAGTACTAGCACAAAACCAAAAGGCAGCGAGATAACCTTAGCCATAAAGGCAAACTGGGCGATCACAAGGCTCTATCATGTGCACTTCTACGTCGGGCTGTGAGTGACGTAATGGACGGTTTGAAATCAAATTTGAGGGTGAGGAGCATTCAGGCTGAGATACATCTTTAGGAATCTGAAAAAAGACTTATCATGCTCCCAGAAGCACTCTTTCACAATTTTAAATATGTCTGTGCCATCGATCTCTGTAGCAGACTTCACTTTATTTCCACATAACATTGTTGAGCCTCAACCTGACAAACTGAAGCTCCCTCAGATCATAACACTGTCTCCAGAGTCTTGTTCAGTGGTCACTATGCATGATGTGCGCTTCCCTTCTTACTCTGACACGCCCATGGCTGTGAAATAGGGTCATCAGACCACATGAGTTTTCATCCATTGCTCTGAAGTCCAATCTTTATGCTCGCTAACAAACAGAAGCATTTTTTAAATCCTGATTAGTCTCACTAACAAGTGGTTTTCTTATGGCCACACAGCTGTTTGGTCCCAATCCTGTGAGTTCATCACATTGCATCTATTAAACATAGCTATGGATTTTACTGTTGATTTTTTACCATGTGTTGATCTATATTCATGATTTTTTTTTCACACAAATTTGGCAGTTCAGCACTTTCATGTTTTGATAATGTGTTGAAGGATTCTTAACACAGTCCCAATCMCTTCAAATCTCCTCAGTTGTTTTTTTTGCTGGATGCAATCCAATAATTTGACCCTTATGAAATGGCAACTTTTTTTTTTTTGGCAGTGTAATATAACCATGCTAAATAACATACTAGTAACATGTGCTAAATAGTAGCTTCACGTTTTATGGTTATCTTTAAATAGTGGAATATGTAGGGGGTTTATGAGTGGTCAGGTTCAATTCTAAAAGGTGAATATATACAGACACTGTATTATTATTGTTTTTATCCTTGTTAACTACTAGCAGATTAAGAAAAGAGAAAACAAAAATGTGATATTTAGTTGTCAGGCAAGATGTGCATTAAACCTGATGAGCGAACATCATGTTCTATGTTGTGGTATGAAGCAGCGCCTCATTCACTTCTTCTGATTTTCTGAGTTCTTAGCAGTTTTGGCTTTTTTAAGTTTCAACATCTTTCACTGACTTTACAATTACTCTGCGATTAACCTTTGCTTTATATCTACCTAAAGAGTGTGATGCAGAGACACTTTTGTCTTTTATTTTGTTCAGCTATCTCCATTCACTTTGATAAAATGTCAAGATCAGCTTGAGAGATTTTTTTTTTTAAGAGGTAATGACATTCTGGAACTTTAAATCCAACGTTTCCTGTCTCCACTAAGCTACYTCTTCACTGGATTCATCATTAGCACAACCATGTCTATCACTGTTAAATTATGGGAGAAAGAAAAGAAGCTTCTTCCTCCCATGAAGCCCACGAGTGGAAGCAGGCTAAATACATGGACCTAGTTGGCAGGGGTGTCTGGATGGAGAGTGCAGTGCGGCAGAGCCACAACATGACGTCTCGTCAAGGACCCGAGGCTCCAGGAAGCCATATTACACCAGGCAACCAGGAATATATCAGCAGAGGCAACGAAAGCGAGCTTAAAGATCAGGATGAGAAGATATGGAGAGCACTTCTCCACCGCCAGGAGATAATCTGGACTTCGGGGTGAAACATCTATGTGCGGTGGTTCCTGGCTGATAATTCAGCAGCTAGCCACATAGGGTCTAGTGCCAGGCAGGGTGAAGATTACCTGTACAACTAAATGTTCTTTCTTTCAGGAATGAACAAAAATTTTTAAAAATTACCCAATTTTTTTTAAACGCTCTGTAACCGTATGCTTCATCTAACTGAGACAGCAGCACGGCAAACCACTAACGTCTCACAGCAGCAATGCAAAATTGTATATGTATTAAAATGGTGTTAATTTAACTCACAGAAAGTAGTATTCAGGGCTAATAACCAAAGGTCGTACTCTAGAGCCATTGTTGTCAAAGTGGATTCTGTGAGACTTAAGCCCAAGAGGAGATAATATAATATAGTTTTTATGTAATCCGAATCACAAAAAAACATCAAGAACAAAAATCTAGTCCTATAAATAATTAATCAAATGTGTGTGTAATGAAATTAAGTGGATGTCCATGAGAAAAAAGTTATAAAGAATAATAATAATAAGGATAAAAATCTATGGCACAAATAAAAAGCATTGATGCTAACATTTAGATAACTAACCTGAGAGTTGAATAGTAGATACATTTTTAATTCATCTGGTATCCCGTTTATCCTGTGCAGGGTTTTTTTTTTTTCTTTTAGCTTAAGTGACCCCTGCCTGTTGAAAGTTTGATAACCCTCGCCCAAGAGGATGGAGAATACCCATAATGCATTGTGTCATCATTTAAATGCCAAGTGATGCTGAGGAGGTTCTGATCACGCACGAGCTACAGAAATCGCCCTATTCAATAAGCAGCTGGTATTTTTTTTTTGTTTCATTAAATTTGTTTGTCATCTCTTAATGAACAAAACCACTACACACGATTTTTACGGCTTCCAGAAGGCACAGGACATTCACTAACAAAGAAGACAACAGCACTACAAAATTAGACAAAAATTATATGTCAGCTCCTGCTCGGGCTAATTTGTGATTCAAAAACTAAAGAATTAAAAAGGCGAGTAAACTGGTAACTAATGCCGACATCAACGCAGGTGGTTGTTCGCTATTTAAACCCCAGGAAGCTAGCAGAGTAGCGGCACGGCTAGCATGAAAAGAGACGCACACAACAGCATCCTGCGCTATCCGTGTACTTACGTTGCAGTTTCTTCTGCAAAGAGGCTTTCGCTTCCTCTTGTCCCTCTCACACACACGCGCGCAGAAAAAGAAACCTACCTGCAGATACGCAAACCTTCTTGACACAAAAAAAGAAACTGTTTTTTGATTTTCTTAGCCAATGCTAACCCGTTGTCCTATCTGGATTTCTAGCTCATTCTGTATCCTAGCTGCAGCTGTATCCCGGTGGTACCGCCCACTGCCATCACGAGCCAATCATCGTACAGCGATTTCGGGTTCAACCAATCAGATATCGCCGTGTACTAGACTGAAAGGCGGGGCAAGAAATGTGATTTAAATCCCGAGTGCTTTTCAAGCATCATTGACTCACTGAAAACAATTGATTTTATGTATTTATTTTATTTTAAGATAAACAAAAGGCACCTCAGAGTAACATGGAAAAAAGGACAACACACAAATGCAACACTCTTTATAAACTGGTTTTACTTTTTACAAAGTGAAATAAGGTTAGCATATAACAAAAAAAATCTACCTTTAACCTGGCAATGGTGGGTGTTGAACAACACATTGGTGAGAAACTTCTCTCCTCCACACACACGCTACAGTGTGCATCAAATTGTGATTCAAGTTTTATTTCACCTTTTAACTAATTCCATCCATCTAGGAACCTCTGTAGTCCACGAGGGACAGTGGAGACCGATGGTGATCATTGTATTTATTCCCATTTTTCCAACCGCAGTCAACATTCTCATGAGCATTAACACAGCATGGCAATTTGGGAACGCCAATTAGCCTAATCTGAATGTCTTCATTCACAGGGCACAGGGAGAACATGCAAACTAGGCATCAAACTATGGCTTGCACCCTGGAGCTGCAAGGTGACAGTGCTAACCTCTAAGCCACCATGCCACCTTTTAACTGAGTTGAATATTGTATATTTTCATTTATTCACACATTTATCTTCAATAATCGCTTTATCCTGGTCAGGGTTGCGGTGAATCTGGAGCAACACTGTGCTCAACACATGAGAATTCAAACATGGTGAAGTTCACCCATCCCATCGTCCACTCATTACACCAAAGAGCTAAGATGGTAGGAAGAAACTGAAGAATCTGGAAAAAACCCATACAAACACTGGGAAAGCTGAAAAACTGGGCACAGGTAGAAACATCGGATTTAACACAGGAACCCCGGAGACGTGAAGCAGCAGTGTCGTCCCATATTGGATATTTAAAAAAAGAAAAAGCTTTTAAAAATTGCAATGCTAATGAGTCAAAACATGGCCTGGCTCAGCAGTAAATTCATTTGTTTAAAGATAACTGAACTTTAAGGTTAGAACATAATAATGTCACATGTTCTCTTATGCACTTCATAGAAGTTCAGATTCGTTTACAGGAATTCATTGACAGTGCTGTTCTCACTATGTAACTCAGGACTAGCAGGTGGAGTCAAGTGCTCTAGTGTCAGAGGAATAGTGACCCACGGATCGTCCGTCTTCAAGCCAATGCAATCCTGAGAAACCCCTGTTAACCTGTATCCTGCTCCCCCTGTTAGCTCTCGCAATCTTCCTGCTAAAATTCGTGCTCCTGCTCTCAAAACACCAGCCCTTATTCTTCTGTTCTCAGGTTTCTTGTTTTCTTTTTGTCCCTTGTGAGCCCCATGAGTGATCTCAGTGAGAAATCCCAAACTTTGAGAGGGCAGAATGAAAAGAGGAAGCCCACGAAAAAGCTCAGGCATGGATCCCCTTTCATTCGGGGGTTCGGCCGGCTGTGTTTCAAACTGCACCAGGGCAAAGCGTTCACCAGCACGGCCTTGCAGGTAGTCGGCAAGAATGCAGCTGAGCGAGGCACTGAAAACATCAGAGTAGTTTTCTCTGCGCTCAGTTTTCGCTCCTCTGCTTCGACACCACTCCTCTGCTCGTGCCCAGGCAGCTGGGGTGAGCACAAGCACTACTTTTCCACCGTGGCATTGCATACGATGAAGGCGCGAGTGCAGCCATGGTACGGGTCCAAGTGCGTTCAGTTCCTCGCGGCTCCACAACTCCAAAGAGACTCCGAATCCCAGTGAGGAAAGAGCTGAGCCTAGGTGACACACCAGCTCTGCAACAGCACTGTCTGCATCTGGAGGGTACAGCAGCACCACCTGTCCATCTCCTACTTTTCCTGTAGAAAGGGTTAGAGAAAGGGAGGACGAATAGTGGAATGAGACAATGGATTAGAATACAAGAAAGATGGTGATGTGCTGATATGGACAAAGTACTCACTGCTGATGGTATCCATTTTCAGCCATTTGAATATCCAACCTGCTGAAGATACACATTTTAATAGTTTCTGAAAACAAATACTGTGTGCAAATATGCACTTATGCACTTGTATCTACAGTATATGCTCACCTTTGAGTAATCCCTGGAGAACATAGGCTCCCAAAACTGCCAAACACATAACAAGCACAGATACCAACAGGAACAAACTCCAGTGAGTTCTGGCACCTAGACAGAGAGAGACAGAGAGAGCGAGAGAGAGCGAGAGAGAAAGAGAGGGAGAGAGAGAGAGAGAAAGGGAGGGAGAAAGAGAGAGAGAATAGGACACAAACAGTTGTTTGGGCACTCCAAAACACGAAACACCTCTGGACTCTACTTCTGCTTTATGTTTCCTCCCTTGTGACTCAATTCACTGCCCATGACACAATTTGCTCATACCAAAATTTTAACTAACTTAGTATTGTTTGATTTTACTCTTCCATAAACCCACCCTATAATTATTTATGCACTGTCAGACATCACCCAGAAATGGATGGTCTCCTGTTTGTCTGGTTCCACTCAAGATTTCTCTATATATTTTTTTTTGTAAATCTTTTTTTTTTGCTACAGTATATAATTAAAATCAAATAAATTTGGACCAGGTGTAATGAMAGTGCCATTCATTTATTACTGTATGTAATATGAGGTGTAATGGACTCGAATGAGTATCATTATGGGCTGCACTCGGCATGTACATATTGTGAGTGGTGAAGGAGTGAATAAGTCGTTTACTCAAATACCTCATGTATGTTTTACTTGCAGAAGTGAAAGATAAATATGTCACATTAAAAACATATCAAGACATCTATAGTCTCTCTATAATATAATATTGACAGATTAAGGGAATTGGCCTACAGCCCTGATCGGTTATGTGAGTTTACATGGAAGTTTATCTTTAATATTGAAATATTATAAGACACGGCAAAAAAAAACTTACTTTCAAAAGGGCAGACAAGGTCGAAATGGCCTTTAATTCCCTTAACATTTATCTAAAGAAAGAAAAGAAATACCTTGGTTGCAATATGAAAACATGATAGAGGGAAACTTCATGTACATATACATGTAAACTTTATGGACCTGCACACAGAGTGAAGAATGACGTTCCACTTGAGCAAACTCGCCTTGTAATTGCTTTAGACAGAAATGAAAAGTGATAATTACTTAGAGCAATCAAATTTCAATCAAAAGATTTGGCTTGGTTGTGTTTTAAACTAAAGATGTTATTAGATGAACCATCAGATCACAGTCTCTACACAATACTGTTTAGATTAGAATATAAATAAATCCTACCCAATGCTGCTTGTTAATCAAGTTCCATTTTGGATGCTGATGGCTATGAATATGATCCCTGCTGTTCTTTAACTCATCTGTTACATCGCAGTCTTTGTTGTAGCCGGAAGTTTTCTTGCAGAGTCGAATTTCAGCTTCCAGTCTGCAGGGGGCAGTGATGCTCCAGACAAGAGCAGTGCTGTTTTTACCCATCRCTCCATCATGAGTTGAAGACTCCACCACAGACACAGATATATTAGAGACAGAAAGAGCTGAGAGAAGAAAAGCAAGAGAGAGAGGGAAACATTTTTTTAAATATATTATGTGTAAGCTTTTAACTACAGCCATATTTACTAAGTTATCTTGTGTATGTGGACCATACCTGTTTTATTAAGAAATGGGCAAAACATTTTCCGAAGTCCATTCATCCACCAAATCTGGTTAAAAATACAATGTAAAATACTAAATGAAATGGATGTTTATCAGCTGAATGTATACCAGGAATATAAAAAGTATTAACTTACATGCACAAAGTACGTATCAGAGTCAGATGCTGTCAATGATACAATGCTACCATATGCATTATTGTGAAAAGGATTTAGGCACCATAAATTTTTAGATAAATGTGGTCTGATGTATTCATTTTGCTTCTTTTGCATTTATTAACGAGTAAAGTAATAGAGCAGGTTTGGTTCAAAAGAAGCAAGTAAGACAGACAAGGCTTTCAATATAAACATGTAGAATTTCTTTGCAAGACTCTTGCACAGTACTATACGACAGGAGCTGAAACTAATCCCTGCTGCAAGTAAAATGTTGGTAGGGTTACATGCATGAAATGTTTTGTTACTAAATAATTTATTACTAAATCTTTCGGGATTTGAAATCATTATTGTGATATCACAAATGTCCGACCTGAAGTCTGTAACAACAGTAACAGTTAACATTAAATAAAAAGATAAAAGGAACAATATTAGAAAGGAAAACATATTTAACATTATAGACAGTACTACCAATTATTTACACAATCTTTATATGTACATTCCCAAACTGGAGTGTCTCATTTTGTAGCTATTTAAACTTAAAGTATGTATAAGAATAACATGTAAAAACTGCTAATAAAGAACTAATTTGTAATACCTGAAAGCAGAGACAAGGGGCAACAGAGCTCATTGGAATCATCAGTGGATTCTCCTTCTTGTATTTAAAGAAACAAGTAAAAATAGTATAAGTATGCTGATGGCATGTCAGTATAGTATACTTTTGTATGTTTATTTTTTTTTATACTCACCCATTCTAGTCTTAAACATGGACCATCCTTCTCCATCCTCTGGCAGGCCTGCAGCTCATGACCTTCATCACTAGACAGATCGCCCACACGTAGTTCTGCCATTCCTGTTCTTGGGTTGATTTCTGAAAACAAAATGGGGACTGGGAAACAAAGTAGATCCCAAGTTACAGATATACATTAAAACAACATAAACAAAAAAAAAAGAAAATGGCTGAAGTTTTGACATTAACTCACCTTTACACTGTGCAATGGCCAGGCCTTGGGAACAAACTGAAACATAAAAATATATACTGTGTGTCCATAACATCTTGTTACAATTGATGGTGTGTGTGTGTGTGTGTGTGTGTGTGTGTGTGTGTGTGTGTGTGTGTGTGTGTGTGTGTGTGTGTGTGTGTGTGAGTGCGTGCGTGCACAAAAAAGAGAGCACAAAAAATAGGTAAATAAAAAATAAATTACCTTGGTCTATTGCAGGCAGCTTGATTTCTTTAGTGAAGGTGGGTTTGTAAATGTTTGAAGAGAATACAGTGACTGTACTGCCAAAATCATCTTCCCTCAGCTCTACTATTAAGGATATCCACATCTGCTATAAAGTCATACACACAGACACATGTACCTAAGTCACTTAACCCTATATATTTACATTACCTGTAAATTTTTTAGTTTCCATTAAAAAAAAAACAAAGCTACAGAAAAAACATAGCTATGTTTATGTTAAAGTAAGACGCACAATATAATGAGAACTCAAGGGATCGGGAGTAAACATTTGTTTGTATAAAAATAGTTGTTATTTACACTATTATTAGTGACATACATGAAGCGACGCAACCACTGTACCAGCCTTTGGAAGAAGGGGTGTGATCTGGGGTTGCTTCAGTTCTAGGTTCTAGGTTCAGCAATGTTATAGTATGTGGCAAAAAAATGTAATAAGGTTTTCTTCCCTGATGGCACAGACATATTCCAGGTCTCAAATTGTGAAAGAGAGGTCTTGGGAGTGTGAGGAACCATTTTCACACATGAATTGACCACCACATTGTGTTCTGTAATCAAAGCTAAAGGTGAATCAATGAAATCTTAGAGTGTGTACTCTTCTTATGCCAGACAGTGTAAGATTAAGTCTCAGTTTGACTTGAACGCTCCCCTGTGTATATACAGTACAAATACATATACAGTATATATATAACATATAACATACTGTATGACATTTTACATATTATATTACTTGTGTCTCCACACACACATACACTATATCTACAGTATTGTGCAAGCATGTGTGGACAAAATGCTGTAAAGTAAGAATGCTTTCAAGAGTTTTGAGTCAAGTGAATGATTAACCAATTACACCAAGCAGGTGCTAAAGATCATCATTTTGATAAGTAGGTTGAAATACAGTCATTAACTGAAACAGACACTGCTGTGATTTAAACCTGGGGAGGAACAGCCAAACTCTCCCACCGAGGTGGGGTTGTAGAATACAGTTTCATGTCACAGATCATACACAATAGCTAAATTAAGCACAGCAACAAGATACCAACCAATTTTAAACCAGAATGGGGTTTCAAGATGTGCTGTTCAAGATATTTTGAAAGAAATGGGCAATAATGAGGACCTCAGATGTAGTGGTCAGCCAAAGAAACTTAATGTACTGTAGCAGATGACTGACACAACATGCTTACTTACATGATTAGGTGCTCTGAACTGATGAATAAAAATGTTAATATTTGGCTATAGCAGGAGGTAGATTGATTGCCAAATTTGATCTGTGGTTAGTTCAACTAAGATGTTTGTAACAACCTACCTGCCACATTCCTTCAACATTTGTGTACAAGCGTACCTAGAAGAACTGATGCCAATTCTGTTTTTTCAGGATAATGGTAGTCACACCAAATACTGATTTAATTTGGATTCTTCTTCTGTTCATTTACTTTCCATTTTGTTAATTGTTTAAAAAACACTAACACTTCCAGTTTTAAACCATTCTTACATAATAGCATTTTTTTCACACCTGCCTAAAGTTTCTGTACAGTACTCTACAGCCATTTAACAAATGTCATTATATGTCAATCATTATACAGTTCTAATGCTTCAGAGTTTAAATTCTGTTGAGTGACAAACAATGTAAAACATTTAAAAATGAATAAATAAATAAATAAATAAATAAATATTATAGGTATTAAATGTTTTTACTCGCACAATATGTCACATGTGCAGCTATAACTCTAAGTTACCCGTGTTGTGTGGTCATCTGAGGAGAGTGGTGTGAAAGTGATCTCTTTTGAACCTGAGAAGTCTGGGCCCTGGTAACACACTTGGAAAGACATCGAAGTGTAAACAGACTGTTCCAGGCCACTTCCATGCTCGTGTAAACTATTCTCTCCTCTTTTGTCATTGTAGCTAACTTCCCCAGACAAAGCTGCTTCTTCGTGACTTCCTAAAAAAAGCAGAGCAAAACCTGTAAACTAAAAAATATATATATTTTTTGTAAAACTCTTGAATACTCATAAATGTTAGAACTGTTTTCTTTATATATAGAATTTGGTGTTAGATACCTGCAGGTGTAACGTTAATAAAGATTCTTAAGCATGGACGCAAGCCTTGAAGACTGCTACACAACAGTGCATGAGCAGAAAGACCACTCACATTAACACGGTCATCGTGATAAAGACATATATCACCTAGTTAAAAAGAGAGAGAGAGAGAGAGAGAGAGAGAGAAGAGGATACAACAAAATTAATAGTGATTTAATATATGCTTTGTCTTGAACTTTACTTCTGATTTTAAAGTACAGTGGAACCTTCAATTACGAGCATAATTCGTTCTGGAAGCGAGCTTGTATTCCAAAACACTCGTAAACCAAATTGAATTTTCCCATAAGAAATAATGAAAACTCAAATTATTCATTCATTCAATATATAAAGTAAAAATAAAACAAATTAACCTGCACTTTACCTTTAAAAAAAGTAAAAATGAATCCGACAGATAAGTTTTTCCGTTTGTGCATGCAAGCGCATTGTATTTGTGTGTGTGTGTGTGTGTGTGTGTGAAATTAGCCCTTTCCCTCACCTCACCTTACACAGTAAAACACAGTAAAACTCCTCCTCCCTCCCCCCCAACCCGCTTTTTAAGTTTCACAACAAACACACAACGGAAACACTATTTTAACGGGAAAAAAAATCTCTCTAATGACACTCACGTGAGTGCATACTAACGGAATCACTGCTGTAAAGTAAAAAAATAAATAACAAATGAACCAGCACTTTACATTTGAAAAGAATCGCAACRGAGTAGAGTTTCTGTGTAGAGCAGAGAGTGTGTGTCTGTATGTGTGTGTGAAGCCAGGGAGGGGGGTGTAAAGGCAAGAGAGTGTGTCCGTGTCTGTGTGTGTGTCGGTGTCAAATTACGTGCGCGCAAACACATAGGAGATACGCTGGAACAGAGAGGGAGAGGTTTATTATACCAGTGAGAGACGAGCRCTAAGACCCAGCAGAGGAGAAGATAACCCACAATTCCGAAGTGCAAAAGAGAAAAAATCATTGGCTCAGTTGTGAGCATGTGACGTTCGATGAAAAAAACAAGAAGCGCATGCGCATGATACTCGACTCTCGTCTTACGGAACACTCACAAACCGCGTTACTTGCAATCCGAAGTTCCACTGTATTAATAAAAAATATATATTTGAGTGTTTGACAGGGGTTAATCCTGTCATGTCTTCTTTTTTTATAAACAATATATTCATTAGACTTCCCATGAAAAAAAGAACAAATGAACAAATGATCAGAACAGCTCAGCCCATACATGTAGCAAGGTAAAAAAAATAAATTAATTAAAAAAAAGAAGAAGAAGACGACAGGCATTGTCCTTGTTCCATATCCTGGCTGCTTTCCACATCAGAGGACGGCTTCAAAAACATACATAAAATGTTATATTTCTTTTAAAAATCATGAATATTGTATACCACTTTTGCCTTTATTTTTACAAAAGAAAAATCTGGGAAAAACAACAGGTTTTGTCAAAGATGCTTTAAAACAGCACCAGTATCTGTGGTTTGCTATAAGTGTTTTATGTTCAAATATGTTCACATATGTTATGTTACATACTGTATCTGCTAAAGCAGAATTATGATGTTGAGGCCCTATACTTTAACATATAAACAGCATAGCTTAGCCTCTATTAATCAAATATTTATATGGGAGAATATGTTTATAAAATGAGCATACTTGCTTATTTGTACAATTGAACTTAAGTCAAAAAAAAGTAAAATTTTAATAAATTATAACCAAAAAAAAAAAACATTAAGTGAGCTGATAAAGCAATTTATGTAATAACAAGAAAAACTGTTTATTAGTTAATATTGATAATCATGGGTAAAATAAAGGTACAGTAATGCGATTTAGTGTCAACATATCAGCAGTTCAATCAGTTAGTTCTTCAGGTTAGACAGTAATTAAAATGGTGTACGAAAGGTACAACATAACTCTGCAGAAGTCCTGAGCCGAACTTGTCACCGACCTYTCCCAACGTCTCCCGTCAGTACCAGTTCGGCAATTTTTCAAGCATTGCCACCCCACTTCAAGCCGTTAACGATTTAAACAAATGATCTAAATTTGTAAGGACATGAAAATGACTCTACAGCGCATTTTGACAATAAGAACATGACATAACATTTTAATACCTGGAACCGTTTTAACATTTAACAATGTTCTACCAAGCCCTAAGTACTGATAATGAAACCGTAATTAATTACCTTAATAATAATATTTCAATACCTAGAACCGTTTTAGGGAATTTAACAATATTACACCAAGCTCTAAATAACTGATAATGAAAGCAAAATTAAAGCATCACTACTGACTGTTACTACTACTACTTCTCCGGAGGTGTTAATAATAGGATAATGACATCATATTATCCCGTTAACAGATACATAGATATATACTATAGATATTGCCTAGTGACATAGACATATGTCCCGCCTGCACTCTTTCATATGCACAGGTACACTGCGGTCRGAGCGTACTGGTATGAGGCTCTACTTTGTTCTCGCCAAGTGAAGAGAGATATTATTCACATAATCCTGCTGTAATTAACACACATTTACAAACTGCAGGAAGACATCAATCACATGCAAAAGCTGCATGCAAATGCCCCTGCTGTAAGATTAAACAGTGGGAGCAGTGATATAGTATTATCCAAAAAAGGGAAATCAGTATTTAGAGATTAAAATATTTGCATTGAGTTTAATCATGTAGCACCTTTTCATGAAAACTTTCTTTTATTCATGAAACCACTCAAAGGTAACACAATCCTTCTTTATACTCAGGATCTTTACACATAATATTACACATAATATTCTGTGTTTTGTTGGATTATCTCTTAATCAAGCATGTTATCCCCTGAATGTTGAATATGAATATAAATAGTGATGTGTGCTATGATGTGTATGATTAACCTCAATGCAAATATTGTAATTTTCTCTGTTCTCCTAGAAGATACAGAGTCTGAGCCATGCAGGGTAAGGCGTAACGTGTATGGTGTATGCACGGTGTGGGCATCACATGCGTGTACGCACAAAACCATGCCCTTATTTTTAAAATCTCACTCCAAGCCTTTCTGAAAAGTTGGCAGCTATGCCACATATATTTTAGGAATTAAAATTAGATGGTAAATTTGTAATCAGACTTTATTATGAAATTAACAGAAATTATCAAACCATAAACATTTTAATTAAAACATTTCTATTTTGSATCTGACTTTAACATGTAATACATCTTTCAATTGTGTTTAATCATCACTAYTTTCCTTAAAATAACACATTATTAATTTTGTCATTACTTTCATCTACATTTAAAACGAGGATTTTTGGCTGCTGAATGCTGGCAAACAGGTAAGGAGTCGATTAAAACAGATAACGACTCCATAAATTAGCTTAATAATCGATACCAGGCATTAATGTCAGGAGGGAACGTGCTCCAATTTTCCTCCTGACATTAACAATCCTGATGAAAACATCAGAATTTATACAGAGTCCAAAACAGGCTGTAAGCAGCCATTGCTGTCCTCTGCTGAGCTCTCCAACCTGGGAGCAACAGCAGGAGGTTAGTTCATGATGGAAACTTGGACCACCTATTTCGTATTAATAACGCAGTTACATCTGACTTTAGTTAAATCTGACTAATTCAAGTTTAAAAAAATAATAGAGAC